>CM077153.1:165226656-165506937 GCA_039583875.1 Platanthera guangdongensis | reverse complement strand
TAAATTCTTCTGAGTTGTGCTCGCGATATTCGAGCTCAGGTCCGACGAATTCTGGGAGATCAATTCACACATTAAGTCCAGAATACCTTCTTTGAACTCAGCTCGACGAAGTTATGTTATCAGATTGACGAAGTTACACTATCAGCTCTACAAACTTGGAACACAAAATTAGGAAGTTTCTTTCAGCAATCAGTTAACTAATCTCAGGTTGACGAACAAGATTTCTCAGGTCGACGAATAAGATTTCTTTGTAAACGAACTTTGATCTTAGGTCGACGAAATCTGTTCTCTGGTCGACGATTCCTGTGCAGTTCCAGACTTGGAGTTTTCCCTTATTTTGTCCTTACTCTCTTGCAGTAATTCCTGAATAATCAATGTTTATATTCTGAATATAGCCGTTAGTAGAAGCATTGATTATGGTCTTCATCAGGAACATTACTTGCCATTTTTAATAAGATAGTTGGGGAAATCCATCAACGAATAATTATAATATAAATCTGTGTTCGGTGTTAGTCGACTTGCGTTCGATGAACTGTACACATTTCATCGATCTGCATTTGACGAAATCTGTTGAACATTGTTAAAGTTAGGATTTTTCTTTTTATTTTTTCCTTTTCTTATTCTTAGGTTTCAATTCAGTTTGATTAGCATTATTTTCTATCTTCTCTTTTCCTTTTCCAGAAACAAATTTTATAGGAGTAGTTAATATATTTTTCTGAATTAGTGGAGGTTGGCTTGATGATGCACCTAAGCCCAGCTTGCCATTTAATCTGGCATTTACTGTGCTTTTGATGTCCATCAACTTGATGCTTCTCCCATTTAGGGATTCTTCAAGTTTCCTAGCCTCAGCCAATTCAGATTTTAGTGAAATTATTTGTTTTTGAGCTAATGTTAGTTTATCTTTAAGTTTAATGTGTTCTGAAATAAGGTTTTCTTGTTCAGATAATTTTTCTCTAAGTGTCTTAATTTCTTTTTCAGAATTTATTAAGTCTATACACATGGATTTAAATTCAATTTTAAAATTATTAGAACTATAATCAAATGAAGATAATACCTGATCAGCTTCGGATTCAAATTCTTCATTGTCAGATTGTTCTTTAGCATTTGATGGGCTGTAAGAGGCATTGATAGACATGAGGCAGACTTCCCTTGACTTTTCCTCTGCTTCCTCTTCACTAGAGCTGGAGGATGTGGATTTATCTTCTATATCACTCTAGGTTTCAGCAACAAAGTCCTTCTCCTTCTATTTGCACTTGCTAGAGGAAAGCCTGCTGTATTGCTGTCTTCTGTAGTCTTTCTCTCTTCTCCTTTCTTTATTTTGATTTTCAGGACACTCTGAGATGAAGTGTCCTGGTTTCCTGCACCCAAAACACACTATTTCTTTAGTGGGTGTTTTATCATACCTAGGTTTGTCATCCTGTCTGGATGACTTTCTCCTGAAGTTCTTCCTAGCCATCTTGTAGAATCCCTTGGCTAAGAGACTTAGAAGTTCTTTATTTGATGTTGAAGCTTCTGTTTCTTCAGCAGCTTTGAAAGCTATAATCTGCTCCTTTCTTGCTGGTGGAGGAGTCCTTTGTTCTGCAGCTTCCCTGGACTTGATCAACAACTCATAAGATTTGAGCTTTCCCAGGAGAGATTCTGTGGAAATCTCATTAAGAGTTTCTGCCTCCTTGATTGGCTAAATCCTAGAATCCATGAGATTGGGTAACACATGAGGATTTTATCATTCACCTCTGTGAGATAGATGTCTTTGTCCAAGGTCTTCAATTCACTGATAGTGGAACTTAATCTGTTGTACATGTCACTAACATGAATGTCGAACTTCATCTTTCTTGAAGTTTCTGCATAGCGGTGAGATGATGAGTGAGACTTCTATCATGTTCTGGTCTCATTCTGTCTGAGCCATGCAACCATCTGGTTGAGAGAGGTCCAGATTGCCTTGTTAGATGGCATTCAACTCACCTTTGGAGATGTCATCTAGACATGGTTTGAGCTGAATATTTTCATGGCTGTTTAGGTTCATCTGCAATCTTTACTTCTTCTGTGCATCTGTCCACTCAGGCGTGAACAGCATGAGTGTTGGATGTTGATGTAGATGATATGTTGTAAGGTTGAGGAGGACCTATCAATAATAGAGTTATTAGATGTCCTCCTCAATTTGAATTCATATACAACCTAATTCTTGCCTTCAAATTGCAAACTTGTTCAGATTGCAAACTGGATGTCTGGTGCTTTCATAGTCTTTATCGTGCCATGCTATGAAATAATCTAACTTAAGATCAGATCTAACAAAGGATATTTGGTTCAAGGGTTAGCCTGTACAACCAAAGGAACACCCTCTGATACCAATTGAAAGAGGGTTTTAGACCAGATTTACTCTAGAGGGGGGGGGGTGAATAGAAATCTAAAATCTTTTGGCTATTTTAAATATTATCAGAGTAATAAAAAAGGTGATACCAATATTAACTGAGAAATGATAATCTAAGCTAAACGACCACAACACAGCTAGCATAAAAATACAAAGCCACAACAAGAATAATAAGAAAAAGGGCAACCAGACACCAAGAAGTTTTTATAGTGGTTCCCAACCTGGGTATATCCACTCTTCTACCACCATTGTAGGAATCCACTAGCAGGTTTTGATCAGGTGACTGCCACATTTGAGCTTTTGATCAAGTACTCAAAAACCAAAATAAACTCTTGAGGGGAGTTAATGAACCCTTTATACAGAGGGGGGAGAGAGATTGATGGTGTCTTCTCTTTCTCTATTCAACAGAGAAGACTAGTGGATTTGTTGTGTCAAGAACTCCTTTTAGTATCACTGGAGTCTTGCACAGGGTGTATGTCTTCAGTCTTCATCCTTGACTTGAAAATGATGATCCAGGAAATTCTGACTGATAGAAGTTTGTTGTCCTGAAGAATACTGGAGTGGAAGTTGGAAGAAAGACTCTTGGTTTGTATTTGTTGTTCTTCTCTTCTTCAGTAAGGTCAAGGAGAAAACACACTATTTTCTGTACAAAGAAGGTTCAGATGTTTTTGCTGTAGATCTTTCTGTATCTGTATATCTCTGTATATTCTCTATCTACTTCTTGTCGACTAAAAAGAAAATCCCTTTTATATGCCTCTGTCGAATTCTCCTTTGAATTTTAAATTCCATTGCATTGAATGTTGACTGCCTGGAGAATGAAATACAGTTGGAGAAAATATTTTCATTAATGAATTTCCCCAACTGTCCCATTAAAAAAGAGAAAATAATTAAACTGATGAAGACCATAATCAATGTTGCCACTAACGACTATATTCCGAGAATATAAGCATTAATTACTCAGGAATTACTGCTAGAGAATAAGGACAAAATGATGAAAATTCTAAGTCTGGAACTGTACAGAAATCATTGACCAGAGAACAGATTTCGTCGACCTGAGACCAACGTTTGTCGACGGGAGAAATCATGTTCGTCGACTAGAGAATCAAGTTCGTTGACCAGAGTTCTGAGAACTACATTCTGTGAATAATCTTGTTAATTCTGTGGTCCAAGTTCGTCAAGCTGACAATCTAACTTTGTTCACCTAAGTTCAGAGAAAGTATTCTGGACATAATGTGTTGAAGTTGAACTTATAGAGTTCGTCGAACTGTGCTCGAATATCATCGAGCTCAACTCAGAGAATTTACTCTGAGATCGTCGAGCAGAGCACAACAATCGTCGAGCTGATTTCGACGAACGTCGAACTCACTTTCTGAACTGATTTCTTCTAAGTCTTGAGTCTTCTATAGTCTTCAGTTGGCTGGTCCATGTGTGGTTGAACCTAAGGACTTAGCCTAACTTTAGGACACAGAATGACCCTGGCTATACATGGTTGGTCAATCATCCTAGTTAGTGACCTAGCCAAATCCAACTAGGATCCAATAGAGGTGATTCAGAAGAAGAATCCTCATCTTCCAGCTCAAGTGGAGAAGAGAGGAAGCAAAAGAAGAGAAGTTGCTTGATGGCTATCAATGCACAGGCAGCCTTCTGAAGATGAGCAATCTGAACAGGAATCAAACTTTGAAGAGGATCAGGTAATCTCTTCATTTGATTTTAATTCAGAGAGCTTTAGAACTGAATTCAAACTATTATGTAATGATTTGATTAATTTGAGAAGAAAATAAATACTCAGAGATAAGATAACTGAACAAGACAATCTTTTATCTGAAAACATCAAATTAAAGGATGAACTAACTATTGCAACTGAACAAATCATGTTACTAAATCTGAATTAGTTGAGGCAGAGACACTTGAAGAATCCCTAAATGGTAGAAGCATCAAGTTGATGAACATCACAAGCACAGTAAATGCTAGACTTAATGGCAAGCCGGGCTTAGGTGCTTCTCAAGCCAACCCATTAATTCAGAAAAAACATTCTGTCAACCACTATAAAATTTATTTCAAAAAAGGTAAGGAAAAGATAAATGAAGATAATAACCCAATGAAATCACTCAGAAGTCCAGAAAAGAGAAAGAAAAATAAGAAATCTTATAAAAACTATGTTCAAAGTTTTTCGTTCAACTCTGACTGACGAAATGCTTACAGTTCGTCGAACTCCAGTCGACAAACTCTGAACGCAGAATTCTCTTATAATTATTCGTCGAACTACAATTGACAAAACCAATACAGTTCTTCGAACTGTGATCGACTATATTGGGGCACAAAAAATGAATACCTTCATTCTCTGAGCGGAGTTCGATGAACTCATCCCTTTTCGTCGAACGCAGATCGACGAAGTTATAAAGATTCGTCAATCCCAGTTCAATTTAACAAAAATCTTAATTCTTTCAGAACCTTTAATCAACCTAGGGAATATATCAATCCATTCACCCAGTGGATAATACCACCAAGAAGATATCACCCCCTAGGGTATAAAAACCAACCTGAATACTCTTATATTTCCAGTTTTAATTATGAAAAGAAACAAGGACCCAAGGTAACCTAGGTCAAGAATTTTCTAATCTATTTAAATACAGGTGAAAGACTATCCCACCATAGAGGAAAGTGTACCTGGATAGGTTTTTCAAAGCACATGACTTGCAACAAGGACAACCTATTCAACTATAAGTCCAAGCTTGGTCCAAAAGTAATATTTGGTGACTCTAACTATGGCCAAACTGAAGGCTATGGGAAGGTTAAAATTGGAGCTGTCACTTTTAGAAAGGTAGCATATGTAAGTGGACGAAGCAACCTAATATCCATAAGTCAATTATGTGATGAAAGGTTTCATGTATCATTTAATCAATCATCATATATATTACTTTAGTAGATAACAAGTTATATTAACTGGAACTAGAGTAGGAAACATTTATGTAGTGAACTTTAAGTCTGCTAAGTCAGAAATATGCCTGTTTAATCAAACTAGCAATAATAATGAACTTTGGCATAAGAGATTAGGACATGTTAATCTAAAATTTTTGGTAAAATCTCTAGGGACAACCTTGTTAGAGGATTGCCTTCTTGCCCTATAAGAAGGAAAGCCATTGCAGGGCTTGTCAATTAGGCAAGCAAACCAAAAACAGTTTTGAGTCAATAAGATTAATTCACCTAGGATTCTGTATTTGCCAATATGGATCTTTTTGGACCCATTGTTGTACAGAGCCTGGGAGGGAAGTCTTATACCTTAGTGATTGTTGATGACTTCTCAGGTTCACTTGGGTATTCTTCTTGAAGAACATTAGTTTGATAACTTTAAGGTTCTTACAGATTTTCTAAAGAGCATAAGGATTGAGTATTCTACTCCAGTTGCATTGATCAGAAGTGATCATGGTACTGAGTTGAGTCTCTTCACATGCAAAAATTTATGTGAGAAGGAAGGTATCAGGCATTGTTTCTCTGCTCCTAGAAATCCTCAACCAAATGGGGTAGCATAAAGGAAAAACAGGACCTGATTGAAGCTGCAGGCACATTACTTGTATATGCTTTACTTTCCACTATCCTTTTGGGCAGAGGATATAAGCACAACAAATTATGTACTGAATAGGACCTGATACATAAGTAAGGGAAGACTCCCAATGAATTACTTAAGGGAAGGAACCTAATGTAGATTACTTTAGAATTTTTTGTTGTTTATGCTACATTCATAACAATGACAAGAAATATCATAGAAAGTTTGAAGTCAAGGCTGCAATGGGAATTTTTCTAGGATATTCCAAGTCAGTAAGGCATATATGTATATAATAAATCTATATGAAAATAGAAGAGATTGTATATATTCATTTGATGAAACTAACATGTATTGCAAGGAGAAGAATCTTCTACCAGTGAAATTTTGTAGGTACCATACTTGTGTGAGAAGTTGGATGAGTTGAGCTCACAATGAGACTATTGCACATCCCTCTCCACATATAAATGATACAATGAAGAAGAATCCACTGAAGTGGATGATGAACCAACAATAGCTCTCACAATTCCACAAGAGGAATTATTCCCGTTGTTGCTGAACCAACTCCACCTACTTAGTTTTTCACACTTAGAGATCATCTTGTATCTCAGGTGATTGGAGACATGTCAGCAAGTGTGTAGACCAGGCATCAAATCAACCAAGACTTGATGCATACTTCATATCTCAAACTGAGCCCCAATCCATAAAATATGCTGAGCAAGATCCATATTGGATCATTGCAATGCAAGAGGAGCTCAACCAGTCTGAGAGATGTAGAGTTTGGGATTTAGTTCCAAGACAAAAAGACTACCCAGTCATTGGAACTAAATGGGTATTCAGAAATAAACTAGATGCCCAAGGTATTATCATCAGGAGCAAGGCAAGGTTAGTTGCTCAAGGCTGTAGACAAGGGGAAGGCATTGACTATGACCGAACATTTGCACCTGTTATAAGGCTAGTAGTAATCAGAATCTTCCTTGCTTATGCTGCCTACAAGAAGTTCAAAGTGTATCAAATGGATGTCAATAGTGCATTCTTAAATGGTGAACTTAAAGAAGATGTTTATATGGAACAACCACCAGGTTTTATCTCTCCTACCCAACCTTCTTATGTCTTTAAATTGCATAAGACTCTGTATGGTATAAAGCAATCTCCAAGAGGTTGGTATGAAATCTTAGCTAGCTTTCTTCTAGAGCATAAATTCTCTAGGGGCATAGTAGATAAGACATTGTTCACTAGACATCATAAGGATCAAATCTTATTAGTACAAATTATGTAGATGAATTTATTTTTGGATATACTGATTCTAAACTATCCAAGAGGTTCTCTGACCTAATGCATTCTATGTTTAAAATGAGTAGCACTTGTGGCTCTCTTACTCCTTGTGCTCCAAGTGAAGCAACTACCTGATGGCATCTTCATATCCCAAGCCAAGTATGTAAGGAGCTAATTAAAAAGTTTGGGATGTTAGATGCTTCAGCAAAGAAAGCCACCCATGGCTTCTAATGCTGTATTGACTCTGATGAACATGACAAGCCTATGATCAGAAACTATATATGGGAATTGTTGGGTCACTGTTATATCTCATAGCAAGTAGACCAGATAATGTTTGCCTACATGCCTTTGTTCTAGGTTCTAGGTGAACCCTAAAGAATCCCACCTTACTTTATAAAAGGATTTTAAGATACAATAAAGGGTATCCTAGTTTAGAACTCTAGTATATAACTGAGTCAGAGTTTGAGTTGACTGGATACTCAGATGTTGACTTTGCTGGATGTAGAGTGGAGAAAAAAGCACCTCAAGGACATGCCAGTTCCTTGGTGCTAGACTAGTGTCCTGGTTTTGAAAAAAGCAGTCATCTGTGCTACTTCAACTACAGAAGCACAATACATAGCATCTTGCAGTTGTTGTTCTCAGATGCTCTGGATTTAGAATCAGCTCTTAGATTATGGTTTCAACTTAAATAATTCAACCTTACTATGTGATTTACAAGTGCATTATCATTGCACAAAATCCAGTGCATCATAGTAGAACAAAACATATAGATAAGGCATCATTTCTTTAGAGAGTGTGTGGACAAAAATAAAATTAAGCTTGTCTACATCTGTACTAATTTGCAAAGAGCAGGCATCTTTACCAAACCCTTGGATGAGAGGAACCATCTATTCTTTATAAATCAGCTAGGTAATGAATGGACAGGCTTTAATTTAATTTTTGTCTCGTCGGTCGAAGAATTTTTCAAAGTTCGTCGAATGGAGATCGACGAGCTAAGAAACCTTCTTGAGATTTTTCGTCGACCTGAGATCGATGATATCTCAGTGTGAAAGCATTTTCGTTGAACCTGAGATCAACGAACTTGCTTCCTTCTCCCCGAAAATATTTCGTCAACCTAAGATCAATGAACTATTTTCCCTCCTCTTCAAGCTGAGATCGACGAACTTTCCACATTCATCGACCTGAGATCGAAGATTTGTTTTCTTTTCTCAAGACGGAGTCTGGCTCTTCACATTCTGAAAACCTTATAACTAGGTTTTCTTCGAGCTCCATCCCGCGCACTTTTTGTTCTCTTGCACTAGATCTCTCTTTTCATTTTGCAGGGAAACAATGGACGATTCCAGCACTTTCTCTCACAAGCATGAAGTTTGACACAGGCTTTGACATCGATTTCGACTCATTCAGTCATTCTGATCCAATCTTCATGGAGATTCTATAATTATGTGAAGATCAACATCTGAAGAAATTCATGACTTCTAGGATCAAATTGCCGGCAGCAGAGATAAAAGAATGGGTTTAATCTTCAACTACTCCTGATGCAGACACAATGCAGGCACCATCTCAGGGAATTAGGTTACACTAACCCCTACCGTCTTAACAGAGATTTTCGATTTAGTTAATGGAGAAGATGATATTGAGTTAGATGGTTCTGAATACGATAATATGTTGATCAAAATGGGTCATTCGGAAGGAAACCCTAATAATTTGTTAAAGAATAACTTATCTGTAGAGTACAAGTTCTTGGCTGATGTAGTGGGAAAGGTCTTATTAAGGAAAAAACATACTGCCCATGACTACATAACTCGGCATCAATGTTTGGGTTATATGTGCATTTGTAAATAAGAAAAAGGTTAACTGGGGTCAAGTTTTATTTGACTTAATCAGGAAGAATAACTCCAAGAAGGAGGTTTGTTTTGCAAGGATTCTTGGATTTTTTTGTAGGAGAAGGCAAAGGATTTACTGGTCTCTCAGACAGTTTTCATTTATGCTTCTAAAAGGTTAACCTCTGCCCTCTTTGGTAGATGGGAGAGGACTATTATCAAGCCATCCAAGTCTTCCTTCTCCTCAAGACCTTTTGAGAGCAAAAGGACTATCCCAACCACTTCCCAACCTATAAAAGAAGTTTCCTCATTCCACCTCCTCCTTCAACAACACTTCTTCCAACACACAACTCCTTCACCACAACAACCACCTGCTTCACCAATGCATCAACCAACACCCACTGCATCTCCATAACACATCACACCTCCTCCATCTCCTCCCCTGCCTCATCTTACTGTCATATATCCTCATACATACATCATGTCATCTCCAACCTTTGATTTGCTAACCTCCATACCATCTGCACCAAATTCACCTCAACATGACATCTCAACTACTATTCCATCTCCTCCTGCATCACCTTCTCAGGATGACATCATGTAAGATATTATTCCATCTGATGTCATTCCTCCCTTTCCTCCATCTATATCTACTCAGATCACACCTAAGTCTATACCTTTGGTTATTCCTTCCATCTCCATCCATCCATCTGTATCCACTAAGACTCCTCCTGAGTTTTATGGATATGGATTTCTCCTTCCATTACCACCCTCCTAGAGCACATCACACTCCAGTCATCAGGTAACTCATTGCAGTGGCAATCACACCTCTTGTTGCCTCCATCTCATTTCTTATTGCCCTCTTTGCTGCCTCCTCTGTCCCTCCTTCTTCTATCAGGGGCCTGGTTCCATTTTTCACTGAAACCAGGTAGGGGGAGATGCTCTATGAGAAGCAGCTCCAAGCAGCAGCAGAGTTCCAACAATTGAATATAAAGATGGAGAAACAACACTAGTCTCAGTATCAGCAGTTCCTGCAGCAGCTGAGATTGAAATGGTTTGTACAGATGAAACAAAAAGATCTACAAGAGATCATAGGTATTGGTGATTGTGTGATCAATCCCAAAGTTGATTTGTGTTTATTTATTGAACTTCTTTTAATACAACATTCTTTAATTTTCTTCTAGACTTGATCCAAGATCAATCTAAAGCTTTGGTTTGCTATACTGCTCCTAAAGCCCTGAGGTTGTAAAGCAACTAAAGGCAAGCTTTGCAGTACCAGATGTCACAAAAGCTACTACACAGCCTGTTGTATCCATCATTGAGCCAGTCACAGAATCAGCTCTCAAGGCTATCTCTCCTCCAACTTACAAAATGGATGAAAGTCATATACCAAACTTGGATGATATCATTTTTGTAGATATAGAAGAAGAAACTCGAACTGTTACTGAAAATGTTATAGAGCTAGCAATTACAGATCAACCGCAGCCTGAAAAAAAAATCTCTAAGGAAATTCTGAAAGAGATTGATGATTTATATAATAATAATCCTAGATCCTCGGATGATGATGATGATTCTGATGAATCAAATTCTAAAAAGGCAAAATCTAAGAAGAGGAATGCTCCTTCTAAGGCTGTTCCTAAGCCTAATCCAACATCAGACACTCCCTATTACATTTTGAACAAGATAACTCCATATAAAGGGACTCCTAAATACATGTGGCTGTCAAAGAATAAGAAAAAAGCAAAGAAGAAGAGTAGAAGGTACTCTCCTCCTCCTTCTAAAAGGAACTGGAGAGGTCCTCCTCCTCCTCATCCAGTAGTAGGTGCTTCAGGAAATGTATCACAGAGATCTACCTTATACATCCAAACATACCAAAGGCAAGACGGATCTTCAAGATCTTATTTTCAAGGAAGCAGTCAGCATCAACATCCTAAATCTTCAAGAAGCAGTTCTCTTCTTCATCCAAAAGCAGCAAGTCCTCCAAAAGCCCCAGTTGAACCTGAAAAAGAGAATAGTCCTGAAAGGCCTTTGTCTCCTGCTTATGATGCAGAGATGGATTCAAATTCTAGAATGGCCAGATTTAATGATTTAATTGCTCTATCTCAGATTATAAAAGCAAAAGAAGAAGGTAAATACTCCTCTCAATTCTCAACTATGTCATCATATAGGAAGAAGGAACTTGAGAAGTACCAAGTGGGCAAACTTTTCAATTCTAACACTTATATGAGCCTGTACCCTAAAGCAGTGGTCGTCAGGGCTGTATCTTAGAAAATAATTGGTGACTCAGACATGAAGATGATTCTAAGAGAAGCAGCTGATCCAAACAAGAAGATAATTTTTACCAAATTTTCTGTTCCTTCCCAGTCTGATTTATAAACTCTTAATTTTGTTTATTGTTTTGATTTGAACAATATTCATGTACCATAGTTATATATATCTGCCAATGATTTTCAAATTCTGTCAGATATTTTATTGCTGTGATTTTATGTTTTTTTTTCTTTATTTTGTTGTAGTGACCTCACCCAAATAAGGGGAGATTGTTGTATCCCTAGTTTATATTTGGTCTAAGGTTCACTATTAGGATGGTTGACCCACCTTGTATAGTCAGGGTCAATTTTGTCAGTCTTAGAGTTTAGGCTAGTCATTAGAATCAACCTTCATGGACCAGCCTATAGTGGACTTCAAGAGACTCAAAACTTAGAAGAATTCAGAGTTCAGATTATTAGTTCGAAGTTCTTCGAACTCAGCTCGACGATCGTCGACCGCAGATCGACGAACTCGAAGTTCTTTCTCTAAGTTGAGCTCGACGATATTTGAGCTCAGGTCAACGATTTCTTCCTCAAGACAGATTCTCTGATCGACGAACTTGGAGGGCAGAGTTAACAAGATATTTCCATATTGATGATCGTTGAGCTTAGGTCGACAAAGGGGATTTCTCATCTCGACAAACTTGGAGTTCAGGTTGATGAAATCTTCCCCGAGGTCGATGAAATCTGTTTAGAGCCTATATGCTAAGTTTTCCTTATCTGTGTCTCTCTTCATTCCATCCTAAGTCAATAATTCTCTTAGTAATTAATGCTTAAATTCTCTAAGAATATAGTCGTTGAAGGCAACATTAATTAGGGTTTTCATCAGAGTAATTACTTGACTTATTCCCGGGACAGTTGGACAAATATAATTAAAGTCAGATATTCATACCGTTCTCCTTCTCAGATTTCCAGCAGTAATTAATGGACTCATTTCAAATTCTGAAGGGAAGTTGCAGCAATATATATAAAGAAAATTTCTTTTCATCTATGAGACAAACAACAAATACAACACACAGAATAGAGGAAGCCAACTAACAGAGAGATACAAAGATTCTGACCTTCTATTTGAAAACAAATTATGTTTGCTCTTGCACATTCAAGAAGACTAAAGAAGAAAATCATCTACAAAATCAAGAGTCTTCTTCAACTTCCGATCCAGGAATCTTCAGAGACAATTATTCAACATTTGTCTAAATGTTCCTAGACATCTTCAAGTCAAGGCTGATGACCAACACACTGAGCAAAGCTCCAGTCTTCCTGAGCATTTCAACATCTCAAGAGGAGCTTTGACACCAGCAATCCACTAAAGTCTTCTCTGTTGCTTAGAGAAAGAGAAGACAACATCAACTTCTTAACTTCCTATATAAAGGATTCATTAACTCCCTTCAAAAGTTTTTGTTGGTTTTTGGGCACCTGATCAAAAGCCTAAAGGGTTGTCAGATCTCCCTACAAATAGATCTTGTGGTGACAGGGTACCTGAGCAAAACCTTCTGGTGGAAGTTATCTGATCAAAAAAATGCTAGTGGATTCCTACCAGGGTGGTAAATGAGTGGATGTACCCAGATTTGGGGAACCACTATAAATTATTGTGTTGTCTGTGTGTTTATTTTTCTTTATTTTGTTGTGTTATGGTTGTGTAGTTTAGCTTAGCCATTTTTTATTTTATATAACTACCACTATCACTAATTTACTGATAGGTTTTAAAAACAACCAAAAAATTTCAAATCACTCTACTCACCGCCCCCCCCCCCCCTCTAGAGTAAATTAGATCTATCCCCTAACTTTATATTGATAGCAGAGGTTTACCATTTCTTTCACTATGAAAAGGCAGTTGATAAAAAGAGTTCTATACTCGGAGATGACCAAAAAAGGTCAGATGCTGCCACAGGTGTTCCTCGTGGGCCTTAAATATCGCTTGCCAAAGAAAGGTCATTAGGTGTGTAGTCTTACTAAGAGCGGGCTGATGGCGCTTCCTTTAGAAGGGCATAAAAGAGAAAACCAGAAAAAATCGTGAGAAGGATCGTTAGATACACTGCAATCATGCATCGGGTTACAACATCACTGATCAGTTAGGCCAGGGGCACCAATTGGTCTATAACATTGCTCTCCTTTGGAAAGATCAGTGGAGTTGTGGGCCCTGCGAAAGCACGAATTGAGAGTACCATAGAGTATTCAACCATTACAATCATGAGATGATGAGGAGGCAAGGCTATGCTTGATCGCCATTGCTTGCCCAGCAAAGATCATCGTAATTATAATGTATCCTCAGCGAAGTGCAGCAGAGCTAACACATGGGACCTCCCTTGATGCACGCTTTGTGTTAGATGTTAGCTAGGATCCGAAGTCCCGTAATCCACCACACAAGAGTTAGACGACTCCCACTACATATACACGAACACTCCCCACTATATGTGGTCATTGTGGTCTTATGCCAGAGTCCAATCTCGAGGGGGCCCTTATCAAGACTCGACGATGTCTCGGTAGTTCAATGATCTCTTTGGAAAAGAGAAAATAGAGGAGGAAGCACTCCAAAAAAAGGAAAAGTGTCAGTATTGGATCTCTAACGTAAACTTTATTGAAATGAGTGACTGAAACACTTATGAGTACCTTTAGAAAGAAAATGTTTGAAATATGTAAAGTAAGATTAACTGACAATGATTGCAAGGAGCTTTTGGAACTGCGATGCCCTCCTGCTCAGAATAGTCTTCCAAGCTTGCCCTCATCATTGGCATCGAAGGTCTCGTTAATTATGAGGTTAGGATAATTGTTGATTTGACTCACTCCCTTTGAGTAGCAAGGAATGTCCGCTGCTTCTTTGCCATTTGAAGTTGGTGGATCAGAGTGATCATCTTTCGGGAACAGGTCAAACATCTTACCCTACCTTAGCATTTTCTGCACCAGTTGACAAAGTGCTTTGCAGTTTTTAGTTTAGTTCCCTTGCTCTTTATGGAATTCACAGTACAGATCCAAGTCTATAGATCTTTGATTAGTCGGATGGTAAGGCCTTTTGAAATTAGCCCTACCATTCATGACCTTGCTTACTTCTTGTATGGCCTCATCCAGTTCAGGCTCTGGCAAGTCATCATTTTGCTGCAAATGAACCGAAGCTGATTGTTGAGCTGGAGCTGGTAGTAATAACAATTGATCTCGGGCATGATCCTGATTCGTGAAGAGGTGTCAATGATGTTGAAATCTTCTTTCCATCCTTGAGCGGGATGGGAAATATTTCTGGGGAGACCTTGGAGGTTGCTTGTAAGAAGGAGAATCCATCTCTGCTATAATCCTGGAGATGAAGCTGGGGTTGCTCTTCTCATCTCGAATGTATGAGTTGGCTAAGCCAATTAACTCCTGATATGTTCTTGGTGCTTGGACATTAGCTTCAAACTTAAGCGGTCCTTCACTTAGACCGTGTATTAGAGCCACCTGATACATTTCTTGATCAACGATTTCAATGTCCAAAATTTCTTTTTGGAATCGATCTACAAACTGAGACCAAGTCTCATTCTCTCGTTGCCTGATCTCAAAGAGGGCTTCTGGACCGCCCTTTCTCTTTGATGAAGTAGAAAAACTGAGCAAGAACTCCCTTCACAGATCAGTATAGGAAGTGATGGACTGAGGGTGCAGTCCATAAAACCAATCCCTCACTTGTCCATCGAAGGTTTTTACAAGGAGCTTGCATTTGGGGGCATCTGAGAGTGTCTTGAGAGCTACGACTGATTCAAAAGCTTGAAGGTGCTTCATTGGATCAGTCTCTCCAGTGTAAGTTGGTAACCGCGACTCTCTAAAATTAGCTTGAGTTGGTTCATGTCGAACATTCTCTGAAAATGGTAATGGCTCTTCCTGCTCTCCTACAACATAAGAAAAGAAGGGAGCATATATTGTAGCTGTAAAAGAAGCAAGAGGGTAGAAGGGAAAAGCTGTTGTACGAGGAAAAAAACCAGGAGCTGATGAGTAAGGATGAATTCCCTGAAAGTTTAGAAATCTTATTAGACTTCCCCTGGCGGCTTCCCGAAAGAAGTTTTGACGAGATACATACTCATCATTTTGAGGATGCAAAGGGGCTGTAGGCCCTTGCAGAAAGCTTGGTGTGTAAGCAGGAGGATAGACTGGCGGATAAGCCGTAGGATAGGCTTGCTGATTCTCCAATATTGGTGTTGGATTAACTGGGGGAACCGGTGCTGCTCTAGATTGCATCTCTAATCATTGCGTGATAGCAGCTAGAGCACGATTGAGTATCTGGAACTGTTGGGAAGTTTCTCAGTGCGATTTCTCCAACGCTTCCCAAAGTGAGTCCTCACCAGGACTTGGGGCAAAGTTCTCGGCTGATTGATGATCTGACATGGCTAACTATTGGTTTTCACCGTCTGTTCGAGATCTGAAGGTCGCATGTTAACTATTGATGTGCGGAAATGTGGAGGAAGCCGCGGGCACCAGCAGCTAACGGGTGTTCGGTCTCATAGGGCTAAGATGAGGTGAAGAGGTTGATGAGGATAATGCGGGGAAAAGCTTCTGAGAACATGAGAGTGGAACAAGTGCTTGATCAATGGTTGCAGGGATAGAGGAAAGGAGGATGTTGATCCAGGTGCGTAGATGGCTGGAAGGTTGATGAGGAACTGTCGAGAAGATGGTTACTTTGACGGTTGGGCTTGCAGGTTGATGCCGAGAGAGGAGAAGAGAGGAGTTGAGAAGAAGGGGGGCCGCTAGCAGTGGCAATAGTATACTTTTCCCACTACGGCTTGAATGCCACTCTTGCAACGGGCTTTCCTTTAATAATACTTCAGTGTTATAGCTTGAGTTACACCTTTACATGGAAAGCAAATAAAGGGTACAAAGGGGGAAGCTGGCGGCTAAGGGAAGAAGTTGACAGGATGCCACGCAGACTGAGCAAAGAGGTCGGCAGACCGCGTAGATGACTGATCCCGCAGCTCGCTAGAGTAAGCGGAACGGACTGCACGATCCATCATGTAGGATAGGTGAGGTCGCGCAGACTGGGTAGTTGAATCTGTGGGATCTGAAGCCTTGACCTTATCATCGGTTGTCCTTTTGTGCATGTGTGTGTCCATCTCCCCCCAAATGAAAGGTAAGGGGGGCTATTTATAGGCCTGAGGAGGTAACAGCTTTTGGTAACCTCACCCCTGGTGAGTCCGTTAATTGTGAGAGTAGATCGAGGAGTCTGCCGAGTCCGTGACATGTTGTGCAGTTAGGGACTTGTCTACTGGAGCTGATCTGCTGCTGGCAGACTGGTATGAGTCCGCCTCTACTGTGCTAAGAAAGCCCGCATCAGGCTATGCGAGCTGAGGAGTTATCCGCCAGTTGCTGGTAAGAAGCGGGTGTCTACTGGAAAGATGGGAGGCAGACTGCATAGTGAGTCCGCACTACTATGAGGAAGCGTGCTGGTGGAAACGGTTTGCCAATGTAGGAGGACTGAAGAGTTGGACTGCATAACGAGTCCGCCCAACCCGCGGTGGACGGGATGATTCCGCTGAATGTTGTACGGATTGACGGAGAGCTGGATCAAGTCCATGCTCCTTGGGCAGACTGAGATAGAGTTTGCGAACTGCAAGTGAATGATAGCTGGTTGACTAGGCTACCTGGTGGACTAAATAAGTAGGTCACCCCACTGCCGAAGTCCGCCTCTTATTGGATAGTCAGGCTTGCTTTCCCTGCTGGGTGGTTTGGAGGTTGTCGCCCTCTATTGGACGACCTGAAGGCAGGTCGCCTACTGCCAAGCGGACTGAGGTGGAGTAGGTCGCACCTGCTGGTGGGCTACTTGGTGAGTTGTTCAGTGTCCGACGACCTGAAGCTCGTTGCATGTTGTTGAGCGGCCTAGAGGTTGGTTGCCTAGTGATGTTGTGGTTTGCCTTGCTTGTTGTGTGACTTACAGAAGTGGGTTGAAGAAGAAGACCGTGACTCCTGCCTAGTAAGCGGCTACCCGATGGTCTGTGCGGATGGAAATGTGAGTCTGTGACTTAGTTGGGTGGCCTGCACCTATCATAATAGGGAGAACCATTGCGCGGTTAGCTGATTTAACCGCGCGGCCTGTAGGGGAGGACTGAGGAAGCAGTTTGTAGCCCCTGTAGGACAAGTAATCGCTGTGAGACCTGGGCAGTCAGACTAGGGAGACCGCCCTAGCCACGTGGCCTGAGTAGACAGAGAAGTCTATCCACCCATCCTTGGAGGACTGGTCGCGACCTCTAGGGGGAACCTGGAGTAGGAAACGACTAGCAAGCTAGCTACCTTGGGAGGGATCTCCTATTTTTGGGTTAACACCTTATGGGCTCCACCTTCCAGGGCCGAGTTTATAAAAAAGCAGTTAAACTGAGTTCTTGGGAGCTTTCTTGGAACATTTCATCCCGTCGACCGCTAGAGATGAACTTGATTCCTCCAGATGAAGCAAGGATCCAAGTCGGTTACTGAATATCAGCGGGAGTTTTAACATCTCGCTAGGTTCACTGATGCCTATGAACTGGATGACCGAGGTTATGCAAAGCGATTTTACAAAGGCTTGCGAGATCCCTTGAGGCAAGCCCATTTGTTTATAGTGGACTCAAGTTTAGCTGAGATAATCGACATGTCAAAAGGATGGAGGCAGATCATTTGGGGAGTAATAAGAGGCCCGCTAAGGGTGTGATGGAGGTCGGTCCTAGTTATAGAAGGAGGCAGGATAACCGGGGAAGAGGAAAAAAATAGAGGCGGAGGTCGCTTCGGTTAGAATTTTAGACTGGTTCGTCTGGCATGGCAGCCAGCATTTCCTCCACCGTTACCACAATACATACAACCTAGGGAGCAATATGAGGGAGTCTGCTTCCAGTGCATCCAGCCGGGACACATCCGACGTCACTGCCCGCAGCTATATGGGAATGCTCTCCCTGCCCTTCCTCTAGCAAGTCCACGAGGACGGGGACATGTGCATGGATGAGGATGAGTACCACGAGGAAGGAATCTCGGACCTGCCTGGGATTAGTTATTTGGAATAGACATGGCACAGGAGATGAATACACAAGAGGTCATTGCAGGTATGTCATCATTTGATTAATATGTTATAAGCATTTCCTTTCGATTTCCTAGGATATGCAAGGAGTCTAGCTTTGAGTCATTATAATTGATACTTAGGCACCGTGATGGTTGGTGGGAAATTGGCGCATACTCTATTCGATACCGGTTCCACACACTCGTTTGTGTTGGCAGACTTCATTAAAGATTTGGAAGAAGTGCAATACTTTATTGGTATTGCTCGAAGAGTACGCCTCCCAGATGGCTCTGAGATGACTGCAACCGCAAAGTGTTAATTGGAGGTATCTCTTGAAGGAAAGATCTTTGAAACTTCTGCCACAGTATTGAGAATGCTAGAATTCAAACTCACTCTAGGCATGGCGTGGATGGATTAGCACCATGCAAGAATTGATTGTGTAGAGAAATGAATTTTCTTGACATATATGGACTCTGAAGTCATCTTTCAAGGTATTAGATTCGTACCTCGAATGTTGTTATCTTCTATTCTGACATTAATAGCCCACATGAAAGGGGACAAAGTCTACATGATTTGTTTCGAATTGAAAGGGATGATAATGGATATGAAAGATGTGCGAGTGATGCTGATTTCCCTGAGGTATTTCCCGAGAAGATGCCGAGATTACCCCCACATCAAGAGATGGACATTCAAATCAAGTTAGTACCGGGTGCCAAGCCCATCTCTAGGACCCCCTATCAAATGACCCAAAGGAACTCGTAGAGTTTAGAGTTCAGTTGCAAGAACTAGTAAAATCAGGGTTCGTTCGCCCCAGTTCATCACCTTGGGGAGCCCCTGTTCTATTCGTTAAGAAGAAGGATGGAACCATGCAATTGTGGATAAACTACCGAGATCTCAATCGATTAATTGTGTGGAACACCTATCCTCGACCCCAAATTGATGAGTTATTCAATCAGCTGGTAGGAGCACATTGGTTTTCCAAGTTGGATCTACGCTCGGGGTACTACCAATTGAGGATACAAGAAGAGGATATCCAGAATATGGCATTTAGCTTAAGGTTTGGGCTATATGAGTTCACTGTCATGCCATTTGGGCTCATGAATGCCCCTTCAATGTTCATGAGCCTGATGAACAAAGTTTTTGAGCCATAGCTGGATGTCTTTTCCATCATCTTCATCGATGACATTTTAGTATATTCGAAGACAAAAGAAGAGCATGTTGAATACTTGACCTTAGTGCTGAAGAAGTTAAAGGAGCATACCTTGTTTGCCAAGTTTAGTAAGTTTGAATTTTGGCTCCTAGAAGTTGCCTTCTTAGGCCATGTGATCAGTGGCTCCGAACTAGCTGTGGATCCGGCCAAAATGCGTGCTGTGAAGGAATGGTCGCCTCTAAAGTCAGCAGTCGATGTGCGAAGTTTCCTTGGACTTGCTGGGTATTATCGCAAGTTCGTGAAGGGATTCTCTAAGTTAGCCCTCCCTCTCATAGCTCTGATAAAGAAAGGTGTGTCATATGAGTGGAAACCCCAGTGCGAATCTGCATTCCAAGAACTGACGGATAGACATACCTCCGCACCCATCCTAGCACTTCCATCCAGGATGGACGGATTCCAAGTTTACACGGATGCGTCATACTAAGGGATATGAGCAGTACTGATGCAGCATGGGCATGTGATCGCTTATGCTTCGAGGCAACTGAAGAAGCATGAAGCTAATTACCCAGTTCATGATTTGGAGTTGGGAGCATTGGTGTTCGCCTTGAAGGTTTGGAGACACATATATATGGCGTCCACTGTGAGATATTTTCAGATCATAAAAATTTAAAGTATGTTCATACTAAAAAGGAGCTGAACTTGAGACATCGGCGGTATTAGAATTTTTATGTGATTATGAATTTACCTTGAACTACCACCCAAAAAAGCAAACTCCATAGTTGATGCTTTGAGGAAGAAGGTACCGAAATCGAGCCCCGAGTCTCAGTTGATGAGTATGAAATTATCTCGGATGCTTAAAGAGATGGAGATCACCCAGGGGTATAAAGATCATTTTGAAGGGTATATGGAGTACCTAACCGCAATGAGCATAGTCTGTGATATTCGGGACCGAATCCAAGTAGAGCTAGGGAAGGATGTTGCTCTAGCCCTAATGTTTAAGCCAATTAAAGGTGGGTCTACTCACAAATATTCCCTAAAGGACAGCCTCGTTCATTTCTGTTGCCGGCTCTACATTCCTGAAGGCGGGAAAATTCGGGAAGATATCTAAAGAGAGGCACATTGCTCTAAGTATTCAGTGCATCCAGGGATTGCCGAAATGTACGCTGACTTGCGAAGGACCATGTGTTGTCCAGGAATGAAGAGAGACGTCAGATATTTTATTACGCACTGTGAGGCTTGTCAAAGGGTGAAGGCGGAATGCAAGAGCCCCGGAGGATTATTACAGTCGTTGACCATCCCCGAGTGGAAGTTCAAGGATATCTCCATGGATTTCATTCACGGTTTGTCTCGGTCACGCTCTGGGAATGATTCAGTTTGGGTAATCGTGGATTGCCTGACGAAGGTAGACAGGTTTATTCCTATGAAGAAAGAGGCACATGTTGACGTTTTGGTGCACCTCTTTTTGGAGCAGTTTGTACGGTACCATGGCCTGCCAAAGACAATTGTTTCTAATCGGGATGGTCGTTTCACCTCTAAAGAATGGAAGGAAGTACAAGCATATTTGGGTTCATGCCTTACCTTCAGCATAGGTTTTCATCCCCAGACGGACGGGCAGTCTAAGAGGACCCTCAGAACCTTGGATGATCTATTAAGATTGTGTGTGCTACATAGAGGAGAGCCGCGGGAAAGGCTTTTACCCCTGATAAAATTTTCATATAACAACAGTCCTCACGACAGTATTGGGACGGCACACCATGAAGCCCTTTATGGAATAAGGTGTAGCAAGCCCTTATCATTTGTGCAAGATGAAGATCTGAAGGTGTTGGGAATTGAGTATATTGACGACACAGACTCTATTGTTAGGTTAATATGGGATTGTATGCTTGAGTCTCAAAGTCGGTGGGCTAAGTATTATAATGCGATGCACCGGATGGTGGAATTTCAAGTGGGTGACAAGGTGTTCTTGAAGATCAGGCTGATGCATGGAGTGTCACGGGTGCGTGGTGTAAAGAAGCTCAGCCCAAGATATGTTGGTCCTTATGCTATATTGGAAAAGATTGGCCCTTTGGCCTATCAGTTGGAGCTACCAATAGAGCTAGAGAATGTACACAACGTATTCCATGTGTTGTCGCTTCGGAAGGCACTGTTACGGCCTGAACAACTTGTACTCACTCTAGATGGAGTAGTATCAACTGATAGATCTGTTCGACTAGATCCGGTGCGGATAGTAGACAATGAGACGTGGAGCTTGCGGTAGAAAATTGTCCTGTTGGTAAACGTTTTGTGGTCTAATCATCGGAAGGAGGAGTATACTTGGGAGCCGGTGGACTTGATGCAAAAGCGCTACCCAGAGTTGTTTCTGTTGGATCCTTAGTTGATTTGGGCTAGGTTCACTGATTTAGGATGTGACCCATCATGTATAGTCTGGGTCAAGGTTTTTTGTCTTAGAGTCTAGGACAGTCATCTATCTCAACTTCAGATGGACCAGCCTTCCTCAAGACCATCAGGAACTCCAGATCTATCAGTTTTTCATACTAAGTGAAATGAGTTCGACGTTCGTTGAACTCAGCTCGACGAAGGGAGTTCTGTGCTCGACGATCGTGAGATAATTCGCAGTGCTGAGCTCGACGAACTGTGTTCTTTACTCGACGAACACCAGATTCTACTTCAAGCATTCTCAGGACTACTTCAGAATTTCTCTAAGTCCAGCTTCATGCTTCGGTCGACGAATTATATTCTGAGCTCGACGAACTTGGACCTCAAGTTCACAGCTTCTCAGGTCGACAAATGCTAATCTCTACTCGACGATTTTTGTACTCAGAGAATCTGTGTCGACACTCAGGATTTCAGTCGACACCAGACGATTTGTGTCGACACCAAGATTTCAGTCGACACCAGCTTATGTCGACACCAGAGGATTTGTGTTGACACCAAGATCAATCTGTCGACACCATTTTGTGTCGACACAGCATTTCAGCAGATGCAGAGTATTTCGTCCAAGTCCAGAACTTTTCTCAGGTCGACGAATTTGGTTCTCAGCTCGACGAATTTAGTTCTCTGCTCAATGAATAATGTTTGTCTGATATTGAAGATTGTCTGTTCAATGAATGAAGACTGTCAGCTCGACGAACTCAACTCAGCTCGACGAACTCAGGCTCAGCTCGACGAACTCAAAACTCAGTTCGACGAATTCTGTTCTTCGGTCGACGATTCCAGACTAGGTCTTCTTCCATTCCTGTCTCATTCCATGGCGCTGATTCCTGAACATTTAATGGCAGTTCTTCACAGAATACTACCGTTAGAATGCGCAGTTAATCCTGGATTATTACATGTCATTTTCCCATGGAAACAGTTGGGGAAATAATTAATTGCTGCTTCCTTTTCAGGCTTTCTGCCATTACTGCTTGATATTCAAAATTCGTATGTGTTCTTATGAGACATAGACATATACAGAAACAAGAAGCAATACAGAGATACACAAAAAAAGGAAGATAGACAGTGATTCAGACAACACAAGAAAAAGGATTTCATTCTTGGCCTAGAGAGAAACTGGTCTAGAAGAAGAAGAAGAAGAACACTACATCAATATCAAGAGTCTTCTTCATTTGCTTTTACTCAGGATAACTTCAAAAACAATACATTCATATCAGTTACAAGAAGTTCCTGAAGACTTTCTCTGGACCAGAAAATCTAGGTCTTTGAAGACCCATCACCCTGAAGCAGTGCTCCAGCATTCTTCCTGATTCATTCTACATCGCAGGGGGAGCAAAGCTGCTAAACATCAATCCACAAGTCTTCTCATTTGACTTGAGAAAGAGAAGACCTCATCACCCTCTCACTCCACCTCTGTACAGGGTTTTAATTCCCTTCAAAATTATTCTGGTTGCAAGTCTCCCACCAAAAGACTTGAGGGTTTGGTTTTTAGGAACCTGATCAAAACCCCATTGGTGCCAGGACACCTGATCAACCCCTTCCTGCAGTGGATTCCTACCAGGGTGGTAGAAGAGTGGACTACCCAGATTTGGGGAACCACTATAAATTTCTTGTGTCGTCTGGTTGCTTTCTTTTCCTTTTGTTTTATGGCCTTGCTCTGTGAATGTGCTGTGATTAGATAATTGCTGCATCTTGGTTCTTTGTATTTGCTTCCCTGCACACACACACACACACACACACACACACCTAATATACAACAGCGGTTGTAAAAGATTTAAAATCACCATATACTCTATTCACCCCCCCCCCTCTACAGTATATCAGATCTAGCTGCACTTTCAATTGGTATCAAAGCGAGGTTGGTTAATAATACCACATCTTCTAGATTGGTTAAATTACCATACCTGATTGGTTGTACAGGCTAACACCTGAACCCCAAGATCCCTTAGTTAGATCTCTTTGTTTTTATTCTGTTATTGGACATATCCTTCTCACAGACATGGCCCAAAACAAGGATTATACAAGCATCAGACCTCCAGTGTGCAATCTTAATAAGTTTGCCATCTGGAAGGCAAGAATTAGATTATATATGAACTCCATTGATGAGGATATTTTCTCTGTCATTTCAACAGGTGTTCCTCCAGCTCCTACAACTTTTGCCAGCACATCAACTAATCTGAGTGTAGTACCACCTCCAGACAATTCTGAAGCCTATAAGAAAGCGAAGATGGCTGATGCAAAGGCTATGAATATTCTGGCCCAAACAATGTCAGATGACATATTTCAGAAGGTGGCTGAGTGCACCTCAGCCAAGGACATTTGGGACTCTCTCAATCAAATGGTAGCAGGCTCAGCTGATGAAAGAAAGGATAGGAGATCCAGTCTCATTTCTCTCTATGAGAACTTCAAAAAGGATGAGACAGAATCAGTGGCTGAGATGTACAATAGATTAAGTTCAATCATCAGTGAACTCAAGACTCTTGACAAGGACATCACCTTAACTGAGGTGAATGACAAGATACTGATGTGTTTCCCCAGTTCATGGGACTCCAGAATCTGGCCAATCAAAGAGGCTAGAAGCCTCAATGAGATCTCAACAGAATCTCTGCTAGGCAAGCTGAAGTCATATGAGCAGCTTATCAAATCAAGAGAGGCAGCAGAACAGAAGGCAACTACCCCAGTTAGGAAGGAGCACATCTTGGCCCTCAAAGCTTCTGAAGACAATGAAACATCTACCTCCAATGAAGAGTTAATGAGTCTTTTTGCCAAAAGATTCTACAAAATGGCAAGAAAGGACTTTAGAAGAAAATCATCCAGGCAGGATGATAAGCCCAAATATGACAAGACACCAACTAAGGAGGTTGTGTGTTTTGGATGCAGAAAGCCTGGGCACTATATTTCAGAATGCCCAGAGAATCAGAAAAAGGACAAGGGCAGGGACAAGGATTCCAGAAGAAAACAAAGCAGTAGACCCTCCTCCAACAAGTATAAAAGGAAGGACAAAGGATTTGTTGCTGAGTCCTGGAGTGACACAGAAGAGGAAACATCCTCCTCCAGCTCCAGTGAAGAAGAGGAAGAAGCCAGATCCAAGGAGGTGTGCCTAATGGCAATAGATGCCTCCAGAAGCAACTGTGGATCAGAAGAGGATTCTGAAGATGAAGTTGCCTCAGACTCAGAGGCTAATCAGGTAATTTCTAGTTTTGATTTCAATTCTGACTTATTTAAAGTAGAATTTAAAACTATGTGCATGGATCTAATAAACTCAGAGAAAGAAATAAAAACCTTGAGGACTATACTAGAAAACCTTGAATCTGTCAGCACAGAAAATAGAAAACTAACTGACCAATTGACACTAGCTAATGAACAGATAATCAAGTTAAAATCTGAATTATGTGAGGCAAAACAACTTGAGCAATCTCGCAATGGGAGAAGCCTCAAGCTGATGGATATCACAAGCACAGTAAATGCCAAATTAAATGGCAGGCTGGGCTTGGGTGCTTCATCAGGTTTACCCCCCATAATAAAGAAGAATATACTTTCTACTCCCACAAAGTTTATCACTGCTAAGGGTAAAGAGAAACTAACTGAAAAACCCAGGTCAGAAAACAAGTCAAATCACCTAGACAATAGAAACAGAAAACAGAAGAAAGCTGTTAAAAACCAAGTTCAGCAGAATTCGTCGAACTTAGATCGACGAAATCCTGCAAGATCGTCGAACCCCGATCGACGAACACTGAACGCAAACTTCAGAAATAATTATTCGTCCTACTGCGATCGACGAACTGTGTATGGTTCGTCGAGCAGAGGTCGACGAATGTGGGACACAGAAAATAACCATGGTCATTCTCTGAGTGGAGGTCGACGATCTCATCCCCATTCGTCGAACTCTGGTCGACGAACTTACAATAATTCGTCGATCCCAGAACGACCATATTTAAATCATTTCTCCTATAGAAATTTTAAAACAGCTAACAAGAAATTTAATCCAGTAGCTGATTGGATAATCCCACCTAGGAGATATCACCCTCTAGGGTATAAGTCTCAACCTGCATTATCAGTCATTTCCAGTTTTACTTTTCAGCCAAACCAAGGACCCAAGGTAACCTGGGTCAAGAACAATTGAGCTTTATTTTTGATGCAGGTACAGGTGAAGAGCTGTCCAAGGCTAAGTCAGACCCGGTACCTGGACAGTGGCTGCTCCAAGCACATGACTGGCAGCAAAGCAAATCTCTCCAGCTATAAGTCCAAGCTAGGACCAAAGGTGATATTTGGAGACTCAAAGGGTGGTCAGTCAGAAGGGTATGGAAGAGTAAGCATTGGAGCAGTGACCTTCAAAAAGGTAATATATGTAAGAGGACTTAAACATAACCTTATATCCATAAGTCAATTATGTGATGAAGGTTATCAGTCTTTTGCAGGTTTCACCAATGTGTGTGTCAATGGATGGACTAAACCTTACCTAAGAGGTTCCAACTCATCCCACTCCACAGGCTGCTGAAGATAGTGAAGAAGAAATCCAAGAGGAAGTAACTGAACTTCCATCAACAGCCAGTACCATTCCTCAAGAGGAATTATTTACAGAAGCTGTTGCTCAACCAACTCCACAAATTGATCTTGTCACAGTTAGAGATCACCCCAGATCTCAAGTGATTGGAGACATTTCAGTTGGTGTACAGACAAGACATCAGCTCAATCAAGACTTGATGCATGCATGTTTTCTCTCCCAAATTGAGCCTCTCACCATCCATGAAGCTGAGCAAGATCCCCACTGTATTCTTGCAATGCAAGAGGAACTAAATCAATTTGAGAGATGTAGAGTTTGGGATTTGGTTCCAATACCCCATAACCACCCAGTTATTGGAACCAAATGAGTCTATAGGAACAAATTGGATGCACAAGGGAACATAGTAAGGAACAAGGCTAGACTGGTTGCCCAAGGCTATAGACAAGAGGAAGGAATAGACTATGACCAAACCTTTGCCCCTGTTGCAAGGTTGGAGGCCATTAGAATATTCCTAGCCTATGCAGCATACAAAAAGTTCAAAGTATTACAGATGGATGTTAAGAGTGTCTTTCTGAATGGTGTACTTCAAGAAGAGGTTTATGTAGAACAACCTCCAGGTTTTATCTCTCTAACTCAACCCTCTTATGTTTAAAATTACATAAAGCTCTCTATGGTTTAAAGAAAGCTCCAAGAGCTTGGTATGAGACCCTAGCTAGCTTTCTTTTAGAGCATAAATTTACAAGAGGAACCATAGATAAAACCCTTTTCACTAGACATCATAAGGAACAAATCTTATTGGTACAAATATATGTGGATGACATTATTTTTGGGTCTACTGATCCCAAATTGTGCAAGAGGTTTGCTGACCTCATGCATTCCAAATTTGAGATGAGTAGCATGGGTGAGTTTTCCTACTTCCTTGGTCTCCAAGTGAAGCAGCTCCCTGATGGTATCTTCCTCTCCCAATCTAAGTATGCTAAAGAGCTTATTAAAAAGTTTGGGATGGGTGATGCCTCAGGAATGAAAACACCTATGGCTACCAATGTTGTTGTGGATTCTGATGCAGCAGGGAAACCTGTAGATCAGAAACATTATAGGGCAATTGTTGGATCCCTATTATACTTAACAGCTAGCAGGCCTGACATAATGTTTGCCACATGCCTTTGTGCCAGATTCCAAGTGAATCCTAAAGAATCTCATCTTATTTTTCTAAAAAGGATTTTGAGATATATAAAGAGTTGTCCTAGTTTAGGACTCTGGTATCCTGCAGAGTCAGAATTTGAGTTAACTGGATACTCAGATGCTGACAATGCTGGATGTAGAGTGGACGGGAAAAGTACCTCTGGAACTTGCCAGTTCCTGGGTATGAGACTTGTCTCTTGGTTTTGCAAAAAGCAGACATCTGTGTCTACATCAACTGCTGAGGCAGAGTATATGGCTGCTGGCAACTGCTGTTCATAGATTCTATGGATACAAAACCAACTCCTAGATTACGGTATCAACTTAAATAATTCAACCTTATTTTGTGATAATACAAGTGCTATTGCTATAGCTCAGAATCCAGTTCATCATTCTAGGACTAAACATATTGAAATAAGACATCATTTCATTAGAGATAATATGGACAAAAAGAAAATTAACATGATCCACATTCCTACTGATCTACAGAGATCAGATATCTTCACCAAGCCTTTGGATGAGAAAACCCATCTGTTCTTTATAAATCAACTGGGAATGATTGATGGAGAAGAGTTAAATTAATTTATGTCTGCATTCGACGAATTTTCCAGAGTTCGTCGAACGGAGTTCGACGAATTAGGGAAGGTATGAGAGATTCTCGTCGAACGGAGATCGACGAATTCTCTGTGTGGAAACAATTTTTGTCGATCGGAGATCGACAAACCTTGCTTCAGAAACCATTTCGACGAACGAAGTTCGACGAACTGTTTTCAATTCTTCTAAATGAGTTTGACGAACTACTCACCTCTAACTTATTTCGTCGACCTCAGTTCGAAGATCTGTCTCTTTTCGTGGAACGGAGCTTGTCAATTCATATTCTGAAAATCTTATATCTAGGTTTTCTTCGACCTCCGTCCCGCGCTTTCAGTTCCTTTGCTCTTGATCGCCGTTTTCTCTGTGATTTTCTTTGTAGGTCATCAATGGCGATTCCTCCAGGAGCACTTGCGGCGATGAAGTTTGATGCAGCATTCTCCATGGACTTTGAGTCCTTCCAACCTTTCGATCCAATTTTTCTGTATATCCTTGAATTACTTGAAGAATTGCATCTCAAGGATTTCATGACACGCAGCATCAAGCTACACTCAACCGAGATAAGAGAATGGGTGTACACTGCCACAGTTTCTGAAGATGGAAATCTGACAGGACATATTGGAAACACTGTCGTTTCCCTGTCTCTAGCAGTACTCTCTGAAATTTTTGGATTGATCAATACGGAAGACAACTTGGAAATGGACGCTGAGGAATATGCTGATATATTGAAAGTAATGGGTTTCTCCGGCAACAACCCTAATAAGCTTCTGAAGAAACAACTGTCAGCCGCCTATCAATTTTTGGCCGACATTGTGGGGAAAATTCTGATGGGCAAGCACTCGGCACATGACTATATCACTCGCCATCAATTCCTGATTATGTGCGCAATTCTCAACAAGCGTCAGGTCGATTGGGGCATGGTCTTCTTTGACCTAATCAAGAAAAGAACAAGCAAGAAGGAAGTCTGCTACGGCAGAATCCTGGGGATTTTTCTCCAGGAAAAGGCCAGTGAATGTTTGGTCTCCCCGACCACATTCATCAACGCCAGCAAGCGCCTCACCTGCTCCTTGTTTGGCCGATGGGAGAGGACAATCACCAAACCCTCCAAGGGTTCCTCCTCCTCCATCAATGCTTCTGAGAGCACCAGGACCGTCAAGGTCACTCCCCACCCTGATACTGAAGAGGCCATTCCACCTACCAAATCTCTTCCCACTCCTCCTGCACCTCACTTGACTCCACCTCAATATCCACTGCCTGATTTTGCACATCTCCCTACACCTCCAGTTTCCCCCACTGAAACACATATTCCCTCACCTCCTCAATCCCCTCTTCCACCACACCTCTCCACTATTCCATCCTACACAATACCCACTGAATCACACACTGTTCTCCCTCCATTATCCCCTCCACATATTGTTCATTCCTCCTCTGCTTCTCTCCCCTCTACTATTCTTTCTCCACTTATGGATTCTTCCACCATTCCCTCCATCATCTCTCTTCTAACTCCTCTTATTAAATCACTAATCACAGAGGCCATTACACCTCTGGTGAATTCCATTCATTCTTTATCTGCACAAATCACAACCCTTTCTGTTGCCCCCTCTTAATTCAGGGGTCTGGCTCCAGGTTCTCCTGAACCCAGGCAGGGGGAGATGCTCCATGATGAAGCTGGTGCAGCAGCTACAGAGGTTAATACAGTTGATACAGATACAGATACTGCAGATTTAGTTTTTGATAATACAGATACAGTTGATTCAGTGCTTGATAATGCACTTGCAGTTACAGATACAGCAATTGATTTTATTCAATTCATGGACACTGACACTAGCCTTGATGAGTCAGTAGATACAATAACAACTACTGGTGATTTCCTTATAAATCCCACAGTTAATTTATCTGAGATACTTCATATCTTTGATCCTGTATATATGAAGCTTCCTTCAGTATAGGTTGCTAGGCCACATTTGGCTATTCCTTCAGTAGAGGTTGCTAAGCCATATTTGGCTATTGTCCAGTATACCTCTCCAGCTAGTCCAGCAGTTGCCAAGCAACTTTGTGACACCTTTGTTGCTCCTACTGCTGTTCCAACTCCTGTGTCTATTGCAGAAATCTGCCCTGTCCCAGACTTTGTCATGGATGATTCTCCCATGCCTGATCTGGATGAGCTCATTCTGGCAGACATTGAAGAAGAGAATAAGGCAGCAGCTGCAAGCTCTGTCTCTACTGTTGTTGAACCCTCACCCTCTGAACCTTCTATCCTCCCTCAAGAGAAACCTCTTATCATTCTTGATGCCACTCTGAGGAAGTTGAATGCTCTGTATGACAATCCTCAGAGTTCAGATTCTGGTGATGATGATGATGATGAATCAGATGAGGAGGCTGCTAAAAAGAAAAAGAAGTTGCTCTCTAAGAAAAGGAAGGCTCCTCCTCCTCCTGCTCCCAAGCCTAATCCCACTGCAGACACTCCATACTATATTCTGCATAATGTTGCTCCTTACAAAGGGATGCCTGCATGGATGTGGCTATCAAAGAACCAGCAAAAAGAGAGAAAGATGAGTAGGAGATACTCTCCTCCCCCAGTTCATAGATACAGAAAGGATCCTCCTCCTCCTCCTCCTCCAGCAGCAGGAGCCTCTGGCTCTGGTTCTCAGAGATCTGCTCCTATTTAAACTTATCAGAGACAAACAGGCAGATCCTCTAGTGGTAGTCAGCCAAGGCCACCATCTTCAGGCAGTCAACACCATCAACAACAACAACAGCAGCAGCACCAGGGATCTAAGGAACATGAAGCTGAAAGGCCCTATTCTCCTCCTGAAGATCCAGAAACAGCCAACACAGCCAGAATGGCAAGGTTCCAAGAGATCATTGGCTTATCTCTAATCAACAAAGCTAAAGCTGAAGGCAAGGACACAACAGACTTAACTACTATGTCTCAGTACATGAGAGATGAGCTAAAGAGATTTGGGAAAGCAAACAAGCTACTCAATGTTGATGAGTACATGCATCTTCACCCAGAAGTAGTTGTCCCCAGAGCCACTTCACTGAACATCATAGGGGCAGCTGACATGACTATGACCAAGGCTCAAGCTTCAGATCCCAATAGGGAAATCATTTTCAAGAAGCCAGGAGATAAAGCACCAGAAGTCAAGCCAAAACAGAAGAAGACAGAGAAGTAATTTTTGTGGTTATTTCATTTCTGCTTCTATTTTAGACTGTTTCTTGCATTAAAACAAAGCCTGTATGTGTATATATATATCTGATGCATGTGTTGTAAATTCTCTGCCAGATATATCTCTTAATTTTGCTTTGTTTTTCTGTTTGTTCTTTGCTTGGAGTCTCTGTTAGTGACCTCACTCAAATAGGGGGAGATTGTTGGATCCCTAGTTGATTTGGGCTAGGTTCACTGATTTAGGATGTGACCCATCATGTATAGTCTGGGTCAAGTTTTTTTGTCTTAGAGTCTAGGATAGTCCTCTATCTCAACTTCAGATGGACCAGCCTTCCTCAAGACCATCAGGAACTCCAGATCTATCAGTTTTTCAGACTAAGTGAAATGAGTTCGACGTTCGTCGAACTCAGCTCGACGAAGGGAGTTCTGCGCTCGACGATCGTGAGACAATTCGTAGTGCTGAGCTCGACGAACTGTGTTCTTTACTCGACGAACACCGGATTCTACTTCAAGCATTCTCAGGACTACTTCAGAATTTCTCTAAGTCCAGCTTCATGCTTCGGTCGACGAATTATATTCTGAGCTCGATGAACTTGGACCTCAAGTTCACAGCTTCTCAGGTCGACGAATGTTAATCTCTACTCGACGATTTTTGTACTCAGAGATTCTGTGTCGACACTCAGGATTTCATTCGACACCAGACGATTTGTGTCGACACCAGGATTTCAGTCGACACCAGCTTATGTCGACACCAGAGGATTTGTGTCGACACCAAGATCAATCTGTCGATACCATTTTGTGTCGACACAGCATTTCAGCAGATGCAGAGTATTTCGTCGAAGTCCATAACTTTTCTCAGGTCGACGAATTTGGTTCTCAGCTCGACGAATTTAGTTCTCTGCTCAACGAATAATGTTTGTCTGATATTGAAGATTGCCAGTTCAACGAATGAAGACTGTCAACTCGACGAACTCAGCTCAACTCGACGAACTCAGGCTCAGCTCGACGAACTCAAAACTCAGTTCGACGAATTCTGTTCTTCGGTCGACGATTCCAGACTAGGTCTTCTTCCGTTCCCGTCTCATTCCATGGCGCTGATTCCTGAACATTTAATGGCAGTTCTTCACAGAATACTACCGTTAGAATGCGCAGTTAATCCTGGATTATTACATGCCATTTTCCCATGGAAACAGTTGGGGAAATAATTAATTGCTGCTTCCTTTCCAGGCCGTCTGCCATTACTGCTCAATATTCAAAATTCGTTTGTGTTCTTATGAGACATAGACATATACATAAACAAGAAGAAATACAGAGATACACAACAAAAAAAGGAAGATAGACAGTGATTCAGACAACACAAGAAAAAGGATTTCATTCTTGGCCCAGAGAGAAACTAATCTAGAAGAAGAAGAAGAAGAAGAATAACACTACATCAATATCAAGAGTCTTCTTCATCTGCTTTTACTCAAGATAACTTCAAAAACAATACATTCATATCAGTTACAAGAAGTTCCTGAAGACTTTCTCTGGACCAGGAAATCTAGGTCTTTGAAGACCCATCAACCTGAAGCAGTGCTCCAGCATTCTTCCCGATTCATTCTACATCTCAGGGGGAGCAACGCTGCTAAACATCAATCCACAAGTCTTCTCATTTGACTTGAGAAAGAGAAGACCCCATCACCCTCTCACTCCACCTCTGTACAGGGTTTTAAATCCCTTCAAAATTATTCTGGTTGCAAGTCTCCCACCAAAAGATTTGAGGGTTTGGTTTTTGGGAACCTGATCAAAACCCCATTGGTGCGAGGACACCTGATCAACCCCTTCATGCAGTGGATTCCTACCAGGGTGGTAGAAGAGTGGACTACCCAGATTTGGGGAACCACTATAAAATTCTTATGTCGTCTGGTTGCTTTCTTTTCCTTTTGTTTTCTGGCCTTGCTTTGTGAATGTGCTGTGATTAGATAATTGCTACATCTTGGTTCTTTATATTTGCTTCCCTGCACACACACACACACACACACAACTAATATACAACAGCAGTTGTAAAAGTTTTAAAATCACCATATACTCTATTCACCCCCCCCCCCCCCCCTCTAGAGTATACCAGATCTAGCTGCACTTTCAGTTTCCCCAAGATAACTTTGAAAGCATGTTTTATTTTAATTTCATGCTTTACTTCCCCATAGACTTAGCCTAATTTCGGGGATGCAATCTTGTATTTTGTTTATAGGATTTGTAACGTCCTGTTTCGCGCTAGGCCCCTCGTGTGCGTTCAGTGTCAAGAGATTTGACTCAGGCTCGGGGTGCAATGAACGAAGAGTTAGGGTTGTGTGTTACTCAATGAATGATGGGGGAACAGATTTAAGATAAATGGACCAAGAGAAATTCGTTGGATAACGCACAGGATATCCGACAAATTCGTCGAGAATGATTGAGAAGTTAGCAGAGTGAAAGTGGTCGAGTATGGCTGCTATTCAACGAATTCGTCGAATATGGCGAAGCAATTCTACGAGATGAAGTTGGAAATTCGACCAAGGGAAATTCATCGAATATTACCATGGATATTCGACGAATTCGCCATAAATTACCAAGCCAGTTCGGCGAGATTGAAGAAATTTGATGAGTATGACTTAATCCGATTTGTCGAGACTTATAGCTGATTCGTCAATACTACGTGAAGGGACTCGCCGATTTGTTGAGTACCGGGAAGGATACTCGACGAATTTACCATAGGCAATTTGCGGAACTAGCTGAGTCTGCTGGCTTATACGTGTGGGTTGAACTGGGCTCGGGATGCATGCGGCTTGACTTTCCTTGGACCGGTAACTTCAAATGAGACTTAATATGGGCCGTCCAATGGCATGGCGACATGTGGTGAATGACTTGACCTTATATCTTAATATAAAAGAAGGAAGATTGAACCCTGGCCGCCACTTACCGATCGTGTCGATTACTTGCTGTGCGAAACCCGACGGGAGCGAAAGAAGGAGAACGATGAAGTTTCAGGAGTTTGGATTTTTAGATGCCGACTTCTCTCTTCTTTCCGTGGAGAACCACCACCAATGAAGGAGAACCATGCCTCCAAGGAGAGTGACTAGATCCATGGCCGAAAATGTCGGAACCACCGAAAATGAGGTGAGCTTCCCACCCTCTCCCTTGGTGCAAGATATTTATTTATTCCTATGAGAGATATCAACTCAAAAGAGTCTTGATTCGTGAGAAGAAGTTTCCTAGGAAGAGGACATGCTAGGACTTGTGTCCTAGAGATAAGACGTCTTTGACCAATCTTTCCTTCTATGTGAAGATGAGGACTTGGTTTCGTGAAGAGAGTTGGCATTTTGAGGGTGAATAATAGGAGGAGGAATTCTGGATGTGATTTTTTGGGAATATCGGTTAGAGGACGAACCGATGTTGTTCGTTTCACTTTAAGATGTGTGCAGAATTCTATTTTCTTTTCATAGCGAACTTCGATGCCATTTTCGGGCATGATACGACCAGATCTGAGCTTTCGACTAAACACGAAAGTCGTATACCTCGGAAATACCTTTCCAACAGATGGTTACAGGTCTTCATACGAGGTCTGTAGCCTCAGGGAAATTAGATCGAACTTGCTGGGCTGACAGGTTAAATATGCAGAAATCTATATTCTGAACGCAGTAGACTTTGATGCTGATCTCAGGTATGTTACGTTCTGATTTGGGTGATGGACCAAATACCAAAGTTGTATTCCTTATAAATATCTTTCCAACGGATGGTTACATGTATTCATACGAGTCTCGTAGACTCAGGAATGTCCAGTCAGAGAGGCTGTACAGTCAAGTCCTGCTTACTTAATGTCCTCGAGTTAGTTAAGTTTTGGATTTGGTTTGGGTGAAGAAATTATAAGAGTAAATGTTAAGGTTTTAGTGAACATGTTCCTATGTGATTGTGATTAACAAATGGTTGGGAAACATAATAGGGCATGAATGTAATTGTGAAATGGGATAGGTTTGGAAGAGGAAGTGACGATCGATAATTGAATGAGTAAACCGTGAATTAATTTTAATGTTAGGGGAGAACAATCTTTACGCTGATGTGATTACTATGATGAATGCATAATTGTGGGTGGATACTTGATCCTTAAAATAAATCAGAAGAGGTTGATGCATGGCCATGAGATGTGTTAAATAAGGAAGCGGTAAAGTGGTTAACTATTTGGAGTCGTGCCTCCCTTCGGGTAGTAGTGTAAGAATGGTAAGTTGTGTAAGGTAGCTTGCCACCTGTGAAAACAATAAACCCTTGTGTGGGTTGGAATGCAGAAGGGTTGGATGTGCGTGTGTACTTGCCGCACTTGAACGATGTGTTGATAATGTACTCGGTTCGGAGCCCTTGCATGCTGATGAGCACGGGATGTGAATAATTATAAGGGACTTATCATGGAGCCCTTAGACGTGAAATTTCATACGGTGTGAGTTGACTTGCGGTGTAAAAATCCTGGGTTAAATATAGTGTGGCAGGTCTACGGGCTCGCTAGTCGTCACACCGACGGGAGTTGACATATAAACTTCCACGGTTGGGCCTTGGTGAAAGTTATTTATCTTTAGGTTAGCTAATCACCTAGAGGGGGGGGGGGTGAATAGGTCTTTGAGCTTTTAATAAATCTATTATTGTTTTCAACTTGTTCTATCTAGAGCTTATCCTTAAATCCTGCAATCACAAAGATAAACACACACACACACACATAGCAAACAACAGAATTTATAGTGGTTCCCCAATTGGGTACATCCACTTTCCCTCTCCACCTATCCAAGCTTATTTATTGGACTCGGCACAAAGTCCTCCAAACTGCTCCTAAGAGCTTACACCTCAGATCCCACAGGATCTTCAAGTCTCCTCCAAGACTCACTTCTCTGCCACAAGGGCCTACACTCAGTGGTCAGCAGACAACCTACCTCTGGCTGTTAATCCCTACACTCAGGCTGGGAGGACATCCCTACTTCAGATCCCAAAGAATCATAACTTAGAGCTCTGCAGAGATCCTACACTCAGTGACCCGCAAGCCACCTACCTCAGCCTTATCTTTAAGGCCTATAGCTCAGGCTTTTCAGCCCTACAACTTCAGGCACAAGGCTCTATTCTCAGAGTGATATAGCACTCCTACAACTTAGTACCCCTCCAGGTACCTACCTTAGTGCCTTTCTAGGAACCTACAACTCAGTGACAAGCTTGTCACCTACCTCAGGCACAAAGGCCCTACACTCAGAGAGCAACACTCTACTACCATAGGCACTTAAGCCCTACAGCTTAGATCCTCACTTGGATCCTACCTCAGTGCCCCTCTAGGCATCTACCTCAGTGGCAAATGTTTCACCTACCTCGGGCACAAAGTGCCCTACAATCAGATTCAGGGAACCTGAATCCTACAAGAAATAAATACAAAGTTGAAGAAAATAAAATTACTGACTCAGAGAAATAATTCTTAGTCAACTTTGCTGGACTGAGCAGATTTCAGTCCTACTCACCTGCTGTAGAAGGAATCAGCCTTCTTCTACGTCTATCACTTTTATACTGCTGCACTGATGAGTAGCTTCCACCTTGTTGAGAGATAAATCAGCTAAATAGTTCTGTAGAGAACAACCTTGCTGAGCTTGAAGAGCTTCAGCTATCCTTCTTTGCCTATAGGCTATCTTGGCTGGACTTCAGCTTTCAAGCTTGATCGGAAGTAAATGTCCAACCGCCTCTTTCAATTTCTCTTTCTATTCATTTGATTCATTAACCCTAATCCCTTACTGTTTCCCCTTTTATATGTATTGATTTGAATCAACGACACCATAGTATGTGGGACCCCCAAGGATTGGTGAGCGACAACTCCATCAGAAAGAGACAAAACATCTATCGACACTGTAGTAGCTTTCCTGCAATGACTTCCTGCAATTTTGACTTTGATGATGTTAATAGTGGTCATCAACATCTGGACATAGAAATTTTTCATGAATCCCAATAAGCGTTGAGTGATGTTGAGATACTCAACGACATCAGCCTTGGCTCTCAGCGCTTCTGGACTTAGAACTTTCCTTGCTTTGTCTCAGTGGTTTTGTGTTAGCGATTTCCGTGGTCTTAGTGGTTTTCCATTATTAGCTGAGACAAGCCTTTGTCTCATCGCTTTCCTCTTATCTACTGTCTCAGCGGTTTTTGCACTTTAACTACCTCAGCGGTTTTGTCTCAATGGTCTCAGCAGTTTTTCATTTATTAGATGAGAAAATTCTTTGTTTTAGTGCTTTTCTCTTCATTAGGAGCATTAAGTGAACCTGCTTCACTCAACGCTTCTGGGCTTAGAAAAATTCCAGCTAATTTTATTCTCTGCTATCACAGCTATCTCAATGCCATCTTCTCAGCTGTCTCAACTATCTCAACACCTTCTTCTCAACTATCTCAGCTGCCTCAAGGCCATCTTATCAGTTGTCTTCATCTGTCTCAACGCTATCTTCCCAGCTGTCTCAGCGGTCTCAATGACTTCATCTCAGCGGTCTCAGTGCTTATGCCTTAGACAGCTATCTCAGCTATCTCAGCGGTGTCAACACCTTAGAAGGAATCAGCCTTCTTCTACAACTATCACTTTTATATTACTGCACTGATTAGCAGCTTCCACCTTGCTGTGAGATAAATCAGCTAAACTATTCTATAGAGAACAACCTTGCTGAGCTTGAAGATATTCAGCTTGACAGCATTGGGTTGAGCTCGATGAACTATAACCTAAGATCGACGAACTTTGAGCTAAGTTCGATGAATTTTGTATCTTGATTTCTTAAGCTTATGCTGAGTTGAGCTCGACGATATGCAAGCTGATTTCGACGAACTCTGAGCTGATGTAACGCCCCCAGTTTTTCTGTGCTTCGTTTGATCTTTGGCTGGCGTTACGATGGCGTATTTCCGGCTTTTTGCTGTTGTAGAGCGTGGTCTTAGCTCTTAGGGTTCCCTGTGTAGCTTGTTTGTAGCCTGTTAGCAAGATTCCCCAGCTAGCCGGAGTCCGTTTGATGACTCGGTTGGGCCTCTTAGGGAATGCTTGTGTTTTGGCTTCGGGAGATGTTATCCCGGGTTTTGTTCGTCGAATGTTAATTTCGACTTCGTAGTTGCGTTCGTAGCGTGGGTTTTTAGCTGCGGCGTAAATTTCGTCTTTTTCCGAGAAGTTTCGGGTTTCGGGTTGTTTTGTTATTGGGTGTAAATAGTAATTATTATGTATTGTTGTTTATTATTATTACTGCTGATATTTAGTCTTGGGTCAGTTTTAGGGCTGGGTTCCCTCTTATCTTTTTTTTCCTGTTTCTCTTCTTGTTTGAAGCCGTCGCCTGTGCGAGAGGGAGGGAATCGCCGGCCACCCTAGCCTTCGGACGCCGTTTTCCTAGAGTTTTTGCGGTCGGATCTTGGTTTCGAGAGTGGATCTGGACTGCCCTCGCCTGGATCTGCACTTTTTCTGCTCCTCAGCTGGTGCTCTGCGGCTAGATCCGAGAATGGGGGTTGCCGCCGGTCAGGCTTTTCTGGTATTGAGGCAAGCGATGTACCCTCATCCTTGCCTTGTTGATCTTTGCCTTCTTTTGATTTAATCTTTTATCTCTTTTGTTTAGATCTGAGGTGTAAGCTAGGGCTTGTTCCCGATCATGCCGTGGTTAGTATAGGAAGGTCCAGTTAATCTCAGTTTTCCTGAGGGATTTCGTCTATTAGGGACAGATTTGGTTCGGTCTAGGTCGAGTAGTTACCATTGCCGATGGAGGTCGTCTCGAGAGAGAAGAGAATTTCCTCGTTCCCGTTTTTGGTCGTTTGCTGGATCTGGCTCTGGTAGCCAATTGGGGTGTCGACACTGTTGTGTCGATACCGGCCAGTCTTGGTGTCGACACTTGGTGTCGACACTGGCCAGTCGTGGTGTCGACACTTGGTGTCGACACCAGCAGTGGCAGTGTCGACACAATGTGTCGACACCGGCTGCAGTGGTGTCGACACTTGGTGTCGACACCAGCAGTGGCAGTGTCGACACCATGTGTCGACACCGGCTGCAGTGGTGTCGACACTTGGTGTCGACACTAGCAGTGGCAGTGTCGACACCATGTGTCGACACCGGCTGCAGTGGTGTCGACACTTGGTGTCGACACCAGTCGCGGCAGTGTCGACACCTTGTGTCGACACTGGACTCTGTAGTGTCGACACTTGGTGTCGACACCAGCCGTGGTTGTGTCGACACCTTGTGTCGACGCCGGCTTGTCGAGGTGTCGACACATCGTGTCGACACTGGTGCTGCGCTTGGTTTCGGGTCAGGTAGACTCGGGGTTGGTTCGAGTTAGGCGTGCAAGGCCGCGTCGGTTGGACCCGACGTTTTGTCTTGGGTTCGTGTGTTTCTTAGGATTGTTAGATTTACTTTTTCCCTAGGGGGGGTGCTTTGGGTGTTCGGCTATTTTTCTGCATGCCGACTCTTGGGTCGTGGCAGGTGGTGGAGTTTTGGTGGCCTCTAGAGGGGTGGTTTTATGTGGAGAGCTGTGGCCACCGCCTTTTGCCCCGGTTTGGGTTGGTGTGTGTGGGACCCTAAAGCTGCCATTGTTTGACCCCTTAGCCCTTTTTGGGTCTGATCCTAGTTATGTAATCAGACACATGTTTGACCACTGCCACTTACCCACGTGTTAGGACTGTTAGTCCTTTTCCTGTTTATGCTTCCTTTCTTTTGGCATATGTATATGTCTTGGTGCTGTTGCAGGCTCTCTCTTGGTAAGGCCCTTTTGGTTTTATTGCTCGCACTTGGTGTGCTCTGCGGTGTTTTATACTGTACTCTTTGCCTTCTGTAATTCACTTTTTCTTTTACTTGTAGCAGTTTGTTGCCAGGTTGGTGCCCCTTCATCTTATTGCTCATTAACCTATTGCTCTATTTACCTTTGATTGTTTACTTGCTGAGGTGTTCTTTTCTTGAATGCCTCAGGTCCAGGTTGTAGCCAGTTCAGCGGCTAGTTCTTTGGAGGGGCTTGTTGGTGGCCTCTAGGGTAGCTGAGATTGCTGATCCCCGTTTGTTGTGAGGTAGTTCTTTACTCTTCTGTATAGACATACATACTCGCCAGTGGGTTCGTGTCAGGTTGTTGGCGCCCACTGGTGGCTTTTGTGATGTTGAATATGAATTTAAACCGCTGTTTTTGCCTATTTGAGGTTGGTTACTTGCTTCTGGGAAGGATTTATGCTAGACTGCATGTTAGATATTTTAAAATCTAAAAGTATTATTATATGTACCCCATGCATAACATGTTTTCAAATCAAAGACACTACTTCTCCTCAACGTAAAACACTATTTTTCATACCTATTATATTCACCTTAGAGTCATGCGCATATAAGTCGTCCCCCGGGGACGCTTATGCTCGCTTAGGGTGTCAATTTAATTGAACCAAAGTATTTTCTGCTGCGTATAAATATAGTTTTAACTGTGGACTAGTTGATCCACCGAGCCGAGGGATACGGCCACTCAACAAAACTGACTCTCTTTCATACTTAATTAACAACTTTTCCTTTAAATCTAACGTCTGGAGTTTTGCCTGAGCGTGTGCAGTTATCCCATGCACGACGTGGCATCACGGCGCGTGTTTTCTCCTACTCTAATACGATTTTTACTGTGGGTAAAAATGCGGGTTGTGACAGTTGGTATCAGAGGGAGGTTGCTTGACAAATGGTTGGGCAACCTTTCCCTTGTCTGCTTTAGTGTTTAGTATCATATCATCCACACACCGATATGTCATCAGCACGTCTTGGCCGAAGCACGAACACTACACTCATGAGCATGAAGAAGTATACAGGGCATATTATGTAGTATGGGATGCATAATATGTGTTTGTATATGGATCCACCATAGGAGGCAACATGTGAGGGTTATGTAGTATGTGATGCATAACCTCACCACATGAATGCGGCTAGCACGTTTTCTTTTCTCGTTACATGGGAATGTTATGTAGTATGAGATGCATAACATTTTCATGTGTACGCCGCCCATGGCATGCACTAAGGCCTTTTTATAATGCATAGCACATCATGCATAGCATATCATTTCATAAGCACAACGTGCCAAGATAAAGATTTGCAAGATGACATATGTACACACATGGTTTTGAGTCAAAAAGAATACAAATACATGGATTCATGGTTTAGGCACCTGAGTTAGTATGATGGTGGTGAACCATCTTAGGATAAGCATAACACCATCATGGTGAAAACGACTCCCAGAGCAAGTTTTGCAGTTGAAGTTCATATTCAAGTGTGTTTGTCTGTACCAGGTAGTTTTGTTCTAGTTGTTGGGCTAGGATTTGACTAAAGTTTCTGCGATTTTAGGATGGCGAGACGTCCTGCGACGAGATCGACCCCCCAATCCGAGGGTGCGACGTCAGGAGCGCAGAGCGATGCGTTGGTAGAAAGCTTGCGGCAGAGTAATGAGGAGTTATCGAGGCAGGTAGTGGCTATGCAGGCTCAGATTCAGTCCCTTGTAGCAGTTGTGGCGGGACAGCCCCCGAGAGCTCAGAACCCCGCAGAGGGGGTAGCTGTCCCTGCCCCTCCTGCTCCTCCCGTGCCTTTGGTTGTAGTGCCTCCGAAGATGGCGTTCATATCCCAGTTTCAGCGGCTGAGACCCCCTACCTATGATGGCCAGGCAGATTTCATGATTTTGGATGACTGGCTGATTACCATTGAGGAAATGTTCTCGTACTCAGGGATTACGGACGATCAGAGAGTGATGCTCGCTGCCTACCAGCTCAAGGGCTTAGCAAAGAATTGGTGGCTGCGGGAGAAAGAGAGCTTAGTGGCAGGTTGCACTTGGGAGTCATTTAAGGTGTTGTTGTTAAGTAAGTTTCTGCCTTCAGTCGAACGGGACCGGCTAATGAACGACTTTCTTCACTTAAAGCAGAGGAAACTCACGGTTAGTGAGTATGAAATTGAGTTTAGTAAGTTGAGTCGGTTTGCTCCGGGTCTGGTGAGTGTTGAGGCAGACCGAGTTAAGCGATTTCTGGGTGGACTAAGAAGCGACATATAGTAGTTAGCGAATGCCTATGGGGCAGTTAGTTACGCCAGTGCGGTTGATGCTGCTTTGAGAGTTGAGGCCATTGAGAATGCCAAGAATAGAGGCCAACAGTTAAGGAAGGATAAGCGGAAGTCCGGTGGAGGGAAGAGCCCTCAGGAACCTGATGCTGTCGCAAGAAAGAAGGTCAAAGAGATTTGTAGCTTTTGTGGCCGGCCAGGCCACCCCTTTGAGAAGTGTTTCAAAAGGTTGGGAGTGCAGAAGAAGGAACAGGTGCACGCGATCCAGGGTACGTCCAGGGGAGACTTTGTGTGTGCCTTGTGTGGAAGGAAGGGGCATGAGGCTGCCTGTTGTTGGTTAAAAGATAAGGTCTATTTTCAGTGCAGCCAGAAGGGTCATCTCAAGACAAGGTGCCCCCAGGCCCAGCCTATTCTGCAGCCAGTTCCCCTCCAGGCCTTGCCACCACCTCAGCAAGTGGATAAAGGAAAAGGAAAGTTGAATGTGCTCTCGACAGATGAAGCACAGACCTCGACCCAGGTTATCTCAGGTTCGACTCCTCCCCAGTCGTTTCGTTACGTTCTCTTTTCGGGTGTAGTTTTCATTTTAGCGCTTGTTGCCTTAGATGCGTATGCAATTCGTAGGGCGATTTAAGGTAAAGAACCGCTGGGCGCGCGTTCTCTTCGATTCTGGCGCTACCCACTCGTTCGTGGCTAGAGCCTTTGTAGAGCGGTTCAGTCTGGGCTTAGATCGTGTTGGTGGTGCTTTCTGCATTAAGTTCCCCTCCGGTGACTCTGTGGTTACGGACCTGGGTATCCTTGATTGTCCGATTTTGTTGGGAGATTTTCTAGCCAAGGCAGATTTGAAGGTGATTGACCTGGAGGACTTTGACGTTATTTTGGGCATGGACTGGTTGTCAAGGTACGATGCTGTGATCCAGTGCAGGGGTAAGCACTTGGACTTCGTCAAAGACAATGGTCAGCCAGGGAGCGTTTTTGGGTATTCTCTGCAGGAGTCTCCAATCATTTCTGCGGTGCATGCTCGAAAGTTGCTTGTTTCTGGCTGTTTTGCCTGTGTGGTTTCTCAGGTAGGGTCGATTGTTAGTGTGCCCCGTTTGGAAGAGATTCCTGTGGTGCGTGACTTTTCTGATGTGTTTCCAGACGACCTTCCCGGTCTTCCACCCGACCGAGATGTCGAGTTTGCAATAGATTTGGAGCCAGGTACGCGTCCTATCGTTAAGGCGCCGTACCGGATGGCCCCGCGAGAGCTGGAAGAGTTGCGAATTCAGCTGGATGAGTTGTTGGCAAAAGGCTTTATAAGGACAAGTTCTTCGCCTTGGGGTGCGCCAGTGCTGTTCGTTAAAAAGAAGGATGGGTCGATGAGGTTATGCATCGACTATAGAGGGCTGAACAAGGTTACTATTAAGAACAGGTACCCTTTGCCGCAAATCGACGATTTGTTTGACCAACTGCGTGGTAGTGCTGTGTTTTCCAAGATAGATCTTCGTTCGGGCTATCACCAGTTGAGGATTCGGGAGTCAGATGTTCCGCGGACGGCGTTCCGCTGTCGTCATGGGCATTTTGAGTTTTTAGTTATGTCATTCGGTTTGACTAATGCGCCCTCAGCTTTTATGGATTTGATGAACAGAGTTTTCAAGGATTTTCTAGATAAGTTCGTGATTGTCTTTATAGACGATGTTTTGGTGTATTCTAAGGATGCAGAGGAGCATGATCGACATTTGCGCCTGGTCTTGGCGACTCTAAGGGACCATAAGTTGTACGCCAAGCTGAGCAAATGTGAATTTTGGTTGCCTCAAGTTTCTTTTCTGGGTCACGTGATTAATAAGGAGGGAATATCGGTAGACCCAGAGAAGATCGCTGCGGTTATGGAATGGGCGAGACCTGTTACCCCCAAAGAGATCAGAAGCTTCTTGGGTTTGGCTGGTTATTATAGAAGATTTGTGGAAGGTTTCTCTACCTTGTCCGCGCCATTGACCAAGTTGACGTAGAAGAATGTAGCCTTTATATGGAATGACAAGTGTGAGAAGGCTTTTGAGGAACTAAAAAGAAGGCTATGTTCGGCTCCAATTTTGTCTTTGCCTACGGAGGGCAGTGAGTATGATATTTATGTGGATGTGTCGCATGTCGGTCTGGGCTGCGTTTTGATGCAGGGCGGGAAGGTGATTGCGTATGGGTCGAGGCAGTTAAAGACTCACGAGAGGAATTACCCTACGCACGACCTGGAGTTTGCACCTGTGATCTATGCGCTGAAATTGTGGAGGCATTTGCTATATGGCACGCAGTGCAAGATTTTCACGGATCATAAGAGTTTGAAGTATGTCTTCACTCAGAAAGAATTGAATCTGCGCCAGCGGCGGTAGTTGGAGTACGTGGCCGACTATGATGTTGAAATTCGGTATCATCCAGGCAAGGCAAATGTGGTGGCTGATGCCCTGAGTCGGAAGTCAGGTAAGATCTTTAATCTTTCCACCGAGCGTCTAGTGGAAGAGTTTTTGTTAATGGACATTTCTGTGGGAAGCTGTGATTTGCAGAGTAGCATGGTAGTTGCAGAACCTTCGTGGATTACGCTTACGAGACTGCATCAGAAGGACGATCCCGATCTTCTGCATTTGTATCTTCGAGCTGAGAAGGGTGAATTACCAGATTTCTCTATAGATGATGCGGGTACCTTAAAGTACCGTGGCAGGTTTTGCGTCCCCGCAGTTCGAGATATCCGGAGTATGGTGTGCAGAGACGCCCACGGATCTAGTGTTGCCTACCATCCAGGGTCTACCAAGATGTATCATGATTTAAAACAAATTGCCTGGTGGTACTGGATGAAGAAGGACATAGCCAGATTTGTTTCAGAGTGTTTCACTTGCAGGCGTGTGAAAGCCGACCATGGGAGGCCTGGTGGCAAGCTGACTCCCTTGGAGATTCCGATGTGGAAGTGGGAGAGTATCTCAATGGATTTCATTACCGGCTTACCGAGATCGCCTAAGGGGCATGATTCAGTTTGGGTAATTGTAGACAGATTGACGAAGAGCGCTCATTACGTGCCATTTAAGATCGATTATCCGATGAGGAAGATAGCCGAGCTGTATATGGAAGAGGTTGTCAGATTGCATGGTGTACCCATAAGTATCGTATCAGATCGAGACTCCAGGTTCACGTCTCGTTTTTGGAAGAGCCTTCAAGAAGGGTTGGGTACAGATTTGAGATATTCCACGGCTTATCATCCACAGACCAATGGTCAGACGGAGCGAGTGAACCAGATTGTGGAGGATATGATTCGATGCTATATTCTGGACCACGGAGGAGCGTGGGACGAGCGCTTGCGGCTTATGGAATTTGCATACAACAACAGTTATCAAGAAAGCTTGCAAATGGCTCCTTTTGAAGCTTTGTATGGGAGGCGCTGCAGGACTCCTTGTTTTGGGCTGAGCTTGGCGAGGGACCTTTGTTGGGTCCAGAAGCGCTTGAGGAGATGGAGACCGCTGTGAAGCTTATTCGGGAAAAGCTTCGGATAGCCCAGGAAAGATATGAGAAGAACGCCAATCGGCGTAGATTGGACTTGGAATTTGCTGTGGGGGACTCGGTGTTCTTAAAGGTCTCCCCGTTGATTGGAGTCAAGCGGTTTGGCAAGAATAGGAAGTTGGACCCGAGGTATGTGGGGCCGTTTCCGATTGTTGAGCGGTTTGGGGTATCAGCCTACAGGCTGGCTTTGCCCGCAAATTTCCCGGGCATACATAATGTCTTTCACGTTAGTCAGCTGCAAAAATGTGTGATGAATTGCAGGCAGGTTTTGGATTCTGTGCCTCAGTTGGAGCCGAATCTTTCTTATGTGGAGGTGCCTGTTCGTATTTTGGATTCTCAAGTTCGGGCGTTGCGGAAGAAGACTATTCCGATGGTTAAAGTTTTATGGAGAAATCAAGATGTGGAAAGCGCGACTTGGGAGTTGGAGTCGGCTATGAGGGAGGCTCACCCTCATCTGTGTTCCCTGATCTTGTGCTTGGTATGTTCTTATTTTGTTGTTTATTTAGCCCTTTCCCGGCTTTTTCTCTCTTCCTTCTTTATAGGAGTGTTTGTGAGTAAAGTTTCGAGGCGAAACTTTCTTTTAGGGGGAGTGGCTGTAACGCCCCCGGTTTTTTCTGTGCTTTGTTTGATCTTTGGCTGGCGTTACGATGGCGTATTTCCGGCTTTTTGCCGTTGTAGAGCGTGGTCTTAGCTCTTAGGGTTCCCTGTGTAGCTTGTTTGTAGCCTGTTAGCAAGATTCCCCAGCTAGCCGGAGACCGTTTGATGACTCGGTTGGGCCTCTTAGGGAATGCTTGTGTTTTGGCTTCGGGAGATGTTATCCCGGGGTTTTGTTCGTCGAATGTTAATTTCGACTTCGTAGTTGCGTTCGTAGCGTGGGTTTTTTAGCTGCGGCGTAAATTTCGTCTTTTTCCGAGAAGTTTCGGGGTTTCGGGTTGTTTTGTTATTGGGTGTAAATAGTAATTATTATGTATTGTTGTTTATTATTATTATTACTTACTGCTGATATTAGTCTTGGTCATTTTAGGGCTGGGTTCCCTCTTGTTCTTTTTTTTTTCCTGTTTCTCTTCTTGTTTGAAGCCGTCGCCTGTGCGAGAGGGAGGGAATCGCCGGCCACCCTAGCCTTCGGACGCCGTTTTCCTGGAGTTTTTTGCGGTCGGATCTTGGTTTCGAGAGTGGGATCTGGACTGCCCTCGCTTGGATCTGCACTTTTTCTGCTCCTCAGCTGAGTTGCCGCCTCTGCGGCTAGATCCGAGAATGGGGGTTGCCGCCGGTCAGGCTTTTCTGGTATTGAGGCAAGCAATGTACCCTCATCCTTGCCTTGTTGATCTTTGCCTTCTTTGATTTAATCTTTTATCTCTTTGTTTAGATTTGAGGTGTAAGCTAGGGCTTGTTCCGCGATCATGCCGTGGTTAGTATAGGAAGGTCCAGTTAATCTCAGTTTTCCTGAGGATTTCGTCTATTAGGGACAGATTTGGTTCGGTCTAGGTCGAGTAGTTACCATTGCCGATGGAGGTCGTCTCGAGAGAGAAAGAATTTCCCCGTTCCCGTTTTTGGTCGTTTGCTGGATCTGGCTCCGGTAGCCAATTGGGGGTGTCGACACTGTTGTGTCGACACCGGCCAGTCTTGGTGTCGACACTTGGTGTCGAACACCGGCCAGTCTGGTGTCGACACTTGTGTCGACACCAGCAGTGGCAGTGTGTCGACACCATGTGTCGACACGGCTACAGTGGTGTCGACACTTGGTGTCGACACTAGCAGCAGTGGCAGTGTCGACACCATGGTGTCGACACCGGGCTGCAGTGGTGTCGACACTTGGTGTCGACACTTGGTGTCGACACCAGCAGTGGCAGTGTCGACCACCATGTGTCGACACCGGCTGCAGTGGTGTCGACACTTGGTGACGACACCAGCAGTGGTCAGTGTCGACACCATGTGTCGACACCGGCTGCAGTGGTGTCGACACTTGGTGTCGACACCAGCCGCGGCAGTGTCGACACCTTGTGTCGACACTGGCCTCTGTAGTGTCGACACTTGGTGTCGACACCATCCGTGGTTGTGTCGACACCTTGTGTCGACGCCGTCTTGTCGAGGTGTCGACACATCTGTGTCGACACTGGTGCTGCGCTTGGTTTTGGGGTCAGGTAGACTCGGGGTTGGTTCGGGTTAGGCGTGCAAGGCCGGGCGTCGGTTGGACCCGCACATTTTGTCTTGGGTTCGTGTGTTTCTTAGGATTGTTAGATTGACTTTTTCCCTAGGGGGGGGTGCTTTGGTGTTCGGCTATTTTTCTGCATGCCGACTCTTGGGTCGTGGCAGGTGGTGGAGTTTTGGTGGCCTCTAGAGGGGTGGTTTTATGTGGAGAGCTGTGGCCACCGCCTTTTGCCCCGGTTTGGTTTGGTGTGTGTGGGCCCTAAAGCTGCCACTGTTTGATGACCCCCTTAGCCCTTTTTGGGTCTGATCCTAGTTATGTAATCAGACCCATGTTTGACCACTGCCACTTACCCACGTGTTAGGACTGTTAGTCCTTTTCCTGTTTATGCTTCCTTTCTTTTGGCATATGTATATGTCTTGTGTGCTGTTGCAGGCTCTCTCTTGGTAAGGCCCTTTTGGTTTTTTTGCTCGCACTTGGTGTGCTCTGCGGTGTTTTATTACTGTACTCTTTGCCTTCTGTCATTCACTTTTTCTTTACTTGTAGCAGTTTGTTTGCCGGGTTGGTGCCCCTTCATCTTATGCTCATTAACCTATTGCTCTATTTACTTTTGATTGTTTCCTTGCTGAGGTGTTCTTTTCTTGAATGCCTCAGGTCCAGGTTGTAGCCAGTTCAGCGGCTAGTTCTTTGGAGGGGCTTGTTGGTGGCACACTAGGGTAGCTGAGATTGCCGATCCCCGTTTGTTGTGAGGTAGTTCTTACTCTTCTGTATAGACATACATACTCGCCAGTGGGTTCGTGTCAGGTTGTTGGCGCCCACTGGTGGCTTTTGTGATGCTGAATATGAATTTAAACCGCTGTTTTTGCCTATTTGAGGTTGGTTACTTGCTTCTGGAAGGATTTATGCTAGGCTGCATGTTAGATATTCTAAATCTAAAAGTATTATTATATGTACCCCATGCATAACATGTTTTCAAATCAAGACACTACTTTCCCTCAACGTAAAACACTATTTCTCATAGCTATTATATTCACCTTACAGTCATGCGCATATAAGTCGTCCCCCGGGGACGCTTTATGCTCGCTTAGGGTGTCAATTTAATTGTACCAAAGTATTTTCTGCTGCGTATAAATATAGTTTTAACTGTGGACTAGTTGATCCACCGAGCCGAGGGATACGGCCACTCAACAAAACTGACTCTCTTTCATACTTAAATTAACAACTTTTCCTTTAAATCTAACGTCTGAGTTTTGCCTGAGCGTGTGCAGTTATCCCCTGCACGACGTGGCATCACGGCGCGTGTTTTTCTCCTACTCTGATCAGATTTTTATACTGTGGGATAAATGCGAGTTGTCGACAGCTGACGTTCTGAGTTGAGTTCGAAATTCGAGTTAACTGCCCAACTCATTTTTCTTTACTTGTCCAATCATGGACTACCTGCATGCATGAACTAAAGCACACATCAAATACATTTATGTGTATTTGTCATTGACCCGTTTGACTTCTTACAAATCTGGGATATTGCGATCAATAGACCCAACAATCTCCCCCTATTTGAAGAAGTCAAAATAATAAAGGTCATTGACAACACAACATTTCATCATAAAAAAATTTAACAGTAGTAGAGTGTAGAAGTGTTATCATTGCTCCAGCATGTGGAGAATACTTACTCCCCCTGGCATGCTACCATCCTTACTGTTCTACATGGCTGTGCTTCTCAGCCCTTGATTTTTTCCCCTCCCATTTTGACTTTTGCAATAGGGAGCATACTGATAGGTTGTTCTCCCCATATCTATCTCAATTGTTGGGCTAGCTCCCCCTCAATAGTTGCACACCATATTTAGTATCTGGAGGAAGAGCTTGTTCTACCTGCAAAAATAAGCAATGTAGTATATGGTAGAAGAGATAATTGAAGCTACATAAGATTCAACATGCCCAATTCAAATTTGAAGGTGTTGAACTTAGCTTCATCTAGTGGCTTAGTGAAGATATCAACCACTTGCTTGTCTATGGAGACAAACTCAAGGGAGATGTCTTCCCTTTCCATATGTTCTCTAATGAAACGATACCTAATTTCAATATGCTTAGTCCTGCTATGGGAGACAGGATTCGTAGCTATAGAAATTACACTAGTAGAATCACAAAAGAGTGGAGTTCTACTTATCTGAACATTATAGTCTTGAAGTTGATGTTGAATCCACAACAACTGAGCATAGCAGCTTATAGTCGAAATATACTCTGACTCTACTGTTGAGATTGCAACACTTTTATGTTTCTTGTTGTGCAAGAAGACAAGCCTTCCACTTAGACATTGACAGGAGCCTGAAGTGCTCTTCCTGTCCTCCTTGCAGCCTGCAAAATCTGCATCTGAATAGCCAGTTAGTTCAAATTCCCCATTCCTGGGGTAACATAGGCCAAGATCTGGGGTGACCTTAAGATATCTCAAGATTATTTTCACAGTAGTATAGTGAGACTCTTTTGGGCAGGCCTGATACCTAGCACAGACACATGTTGCATACATAATGTCAGGCCTACTTGCTGTAAGGTAGAGAAGGGAGCGAACTATACCTCTACATAGAGTTTGATCAAAAGGCTTCCTTGGATCATCTTTGCCTATTAGCATACTTGAGCTCATGGGAGTTCTTATGGTGTACGCATTCGCTATGCAATATTTCTTGATAATCTCCCTAGTGAATTTTGACTGGGATATGTGTTGGATTCCTAGTTGGATTTGGGCTAGGTTCACTAAACTAGGATTATTGACTCACCTTGTATAGCCAGGGTCATGTCTGTGTCCTAGAGTCTAGGCCATGTCCTTAGAGTCAACATTGCATGGACCTACCAACAATAGACTGCAGAAGACTCAAGACTTAGAGAAAAATCAGTTTGAGGAAAGTGAGTTCGACGTTCGTCGAACTCAGCTCGACGAAAGTCGTGCTCAGCTCGACGACCTTAGATACAATTCCCTGAGTTGAGCTCAACGAACTTAGCTCTCAGGTCAATGATTTTTGGATTCTCTACTTCAACATTCTATGTCCAAAAATATTTCTCTGAACTCCAGTCGACGAAGTTAGATTATCAGCTGGACGATCTTAGTGCACAGATTTGGCAAGTCTTAACAAGAAAGCAGTTAGGTGTTATCAGGTCGACGATCTTGGATCTCAGGTCGACGAACAACAATTATCTGGTCGACGAACATGACTTCTCAGCTCGACGATCTTGGAACTCAGGTCGACGAATTCTGTTCTTTGCTCGATGATTTTTATGCAGATCCAGACTTGGATTTTTCCTTTCTTCTGCTCTTATTTTATTACAGTAATTCCTGAATAATCAATGCTTAATATTCTCTGAATATTACCGTTAGAAGCAGCATTGATTATGACATTCATCAGGATTATTACTTGTCATTTTTCAACGAGACAGTTGGGAAATCCAATTAATGCAAACATTCTCTCCAGCCGAATTTTACATTCTCCAGGCCGTCAACAATCAATGCAGGAAGGAATTCAAAAATTCAAAGGAGAAATAACATTGGGAATATAAAATTGATTTTCTTCCTTCTTCTGCAAAGCAAGACACAACACCCAGTGATAGAGAACAACACAGCAACAGAATAGCCAGTAACAAGATAGTCGAGACCAGAGAAATAACACAAGGCCTATAGAGAAGATCATCAGGAACATTCTAATTCTTTTTTGTATTGAAAACAATCCTATTTTCATCTTGATACTGCTGAAGAAGAAGAAGAACATTAATTCAAATCAAGAGTCTTTTTCATCCTTCATTCCAGGATTCTTCAAGGACAACAAATCTCTATCAGTCAAGAAGTTCTTGGATCTCTTCTGGTCAAGGCTGAATATTGAAGACCTACTCACCCTAAAGCAAAGCTACAATCTTCCTGAATAACTCAATAACTAGTGGGGATCTTTGATAACATCAATGATCCACTAGTCTTCTTAGTTGTATTTGAGAAATAGAAGACACCATAACTCTCTGACCCCCTCACTGTACAAAGTGTTCTTTAACTCCCTTCAAAAGTTATTCCTTGGTTGCAAGTCACCTGATCAAAAGACTTGGGTTGGTTTTTGAGCACCTGATCAAAAGCTCATTGGTAGCAGTCACCCGATCAAAACATGTGAGTGGATTCCTACCAAGGTGGTAGAAAAGTGGAAGTACCGAGGTTGGGGAACCACTATCAAAATTCTTGTATTGTCTGGTTGCCCTCTTTCTTTTTGTTCTTGTTGTGCCTGTGTTAGTTAGTTTAATTTTTGTTGTGCCTGTGGTAGATTAGTTTATCTTAGGTCAGTTCTTTTACTACAGTAAAATTGGTATCACATAGCTGCCCTACTCTGAAATGTTTATTAATAGCAAAACGATTTTAGAGAAACTTTATTCACCCCCCCCCCCCCCCTCTAGAGTATATAAGGTCTAAACCTCACTTTCAATTGGTATCAGAGGGGTGTTTCTTTGGTTGTACAAGTTAACCCTTGAACAAAAAGATCCTGTGTTAGATCTGACCCTTTAATTTCTGTTAGAATTATATTCACAGCATGGCACAGAACAAGGGATTATGAAAGTGAGGGGTTAGATCTGGAATACTCTAGAGGGGGGGGGGGGGTATGAATAGAGTATCCTTACAATACTTTACAACTTTTTGCTACAAATAAAACTTATGAATTAAACTATCCTAATTTAAGTTAATCTAGCACAGGTGCTGTAGAATATAAACTAATTAAATACTAACACAGCTATCCTAACTAGCATAGCCACAACAAGAAACAAAAGAAAAGAGCAACTAGACAACACAAGAAATTTATAGTGGTTCCCTAACCTGGGTACATCCACTATTCTACCACCCTGGTAGGAATCCACTAAGGTTTTTGATCAGATGCCTAACACCAATGAGCTTTTGATCAGGTGCTCAAAAACCAAACCTCAAGTCTTTTGGCCAGGTGACTTTCAACCAGGACCAACTTTTGAAGGGAGTTAAGAACCCTTTATACAGTGGGGGTGAGAGATTAATTATGTTTTCTCTTTCTCAAAACAACTGAGAAGACTTTTGTGGATTTGATGTTAGCAAAGGCTCCCCTGAGATGTAGAATGGTTCAAGAAGTAAGAGCTTTGCTTCAGGGTGATAGGCCTTCAAACTGTTGCTTTAACCAGATGAACTCCAGGAACTTCTTGACAGATAGAAGATTTGTTGTCCTTTGAAGAGTCCTGGCAGAAGACAGAAGAAGACTCTTGATTTAGATTGGATGTTCTTCTTCTTCGTCAGCTTGATGTTCTTTCTCTAGTTAGGGCTCCCTTTTTCTGTATCAGCTTTCTATTTCTTTTTATCTCAGAGTGTTGTCGAGAGGGAGCAGCAGAAGATTCTAATTATCAAACTGACTGTCTGTCTCTATGTGGAAGAGATGGAAAATCCCTTTTTGTATATACCATATTATCTTCCTTTTGAAATTTGAAATTCTTCTGCATTCATTGCTGATGGCCTGGAGAATATTTTGCATTGAATGATTTCACCAACTGTCCCATTGAAAAACAGCAACCAATAATCCTGATGAAGACCATAATCAATGCTTGCTTCTAACGATAATATTCAGAGAATATTTTAGCATTGATTACTCAGGAATTCTTGTCATAAAATAAGGACAGATGGATGATAATAACTAAGTCTGGTTCTTCACAGAATTCGTCGATCTGGGTCCAAAGTTCGTTGAGCTGAGAAGTCAAGTTCATCGACCAGATAATGGTTGTTCGTCGAGCTGAGATTGAAGATCGTCGACCGCAGAACAGACAACTGCTTTCTCCAGAACCTTGCCAATTCTATGCATGAAGTTCGTCGAGCTGATAATCTAAGTTCGTTAACTGGAGTTCAGCAAAGTGTTTCTGGACTTAGAATATTCTAGATATCTCTGGAATGAAGTGTTGAAGTGGAGTTGCCAGAAATCGTCAGCCTGAGAACTAGATTCGTCAACCTGAGAAATTATAACTGCTAGATAAGTCTTGCCAGGAATGTGGACTAAGTTCGTTGAGCTGAGAAGGTGAATTCGTCGACTGGAGTATGATCCTGGACTTAGGATATTTACTAGTTTTTGGAATAGGATGTTGAAGTAGAATACCCATAGATCATCGACCTGAATACCAAGTTCGTCGAGTGGAGTTCAGAGAAATTCTGGACTTGAAATGTTGAAGTAGTTTCCTTAAATCGTCGATCTGAGTCCCAAGTTCGTCGAGCTCAGCTCAGAGAATTGTCTCTGAGATCGTCGAGCTGTGCACGGCTTTCGTCGACCTGAGTTCGACGAACGTCGAACTCATTTTCCGAGTCTCTGAAATTTCTCTAAGTCTTGAGTCTTTATGCAGTCTCTTGATGGCTGGTCCATGTAGTGTTAACTCTAAGGACTTGTCCTATACTCTAAGACATAACCATGACCCTGGCTATACATGTTGGTTGAGATGATCTTAACTTAGTGAACCTAGCCCAAATCAAACAAGGGATCCAACAGTCTCCCCCTATTTGAGTGAGGTCACTAATTACATACTCATAATGTAACAAAAATTTACAAAGCATGAAAACGTATATTTGGCAGGAAAAAATAGTATATGTAGCAGATATATATACAATAAGCCTTGTATGAAGAAATATAAAAAGCAGTTTTCAAACTAACTCCAAAAATATTAAAGATAGTTCTAGTGTCATTTCTTTTGCTTTTTCTCCTTTTGCTTCTCCTCTTTGCCTTTCTCTCCAGACTGAGTGAATATAATTTCCCTATTGGGATCAGCAGCTTGAACCTTTGTCATAGTCATGTCAGCAACCCCTATGATTTTTAAAGATGTAGCCCTGGGCACTACTGCTTCTGGATGCAGTTTCATATAGTCATCAACATTGAAAAATTTATTAGCTTTAGCAAACCTGTTCAGCTCTTCCTTCCTGTACTTGGACATTGTTGTGTATTCAGACGTATCCTTCCCTTCAGCTCTAGCTTTGTTGATCATGGAAAGGCCAACCAATTCCTGGAACCTGTCCATCCTTGCTGTTGTAGCTGTTTCAGGATCTTAAAATGGTACAGGGGAAGCAGGTCTGTTAGAGCTTTCAGCTTTTTGATGTTCAGGGAGTTGTTGTTATTTTTGTTATTGATGGTGTTGTTGTTGTTGGTGCTGCTTACTAGAAGAATACTGTCTTTGCTGGCTGCTTCCTGAGGATGAGGACCTACACTGATGTCTTTGATAAGTTTGAAACTGAGTAGTCCTTGGAGCTGAAGAACTGGAAGCACCAGCAGCTGGAGGAGGAGTTGGAGAAAGATCCTTCTTGAATCTTTGTGGGGGTGGAGAATATCTTCTGCTTCTTTTCCTTTCTTTCTGTTCATTTTTGGACAGCCACATCCAAGATGGAATGCCCTTGTAAGGAGTGATGTTCTGGAGTATGTAATAGGGTGTGTCATTTGCTGGGTTGGGCTTTAGAGCAAGAGGTGGAGGAGCTTTCCTCTTCTTAGATACTTTCTTTTTCTTAGGTTCTTCATCTGAGTCCTCATCTTCATCCTCATCATCATCAGTGGAGTCCCGAGGATTATCATATAATAAATTTAATGTTTTTATGGCTTCAGCAGATATTTCAGGTTTCTCAGGCTGGGAGGGAGCTGGAGGAGGAGCTGCAATTGGAGCTGGAGGAGGAGCAGGAAGGCTATTAGTAACAGTGCTTTCATCCACTATCTTATTTTCCTCCTTTATATCAACCATGATCAAGGCATCCAGATCAGGCATAGGTGAGTCATCCATAACAAAAAATGGGGAAGAGATGGTTTCTAGAAGGGATGAAATGATAACTGAGTCAGCCTTAGGTGGAGATAAAATGACTGGAGATTCTGGAGTAGCAAAAATTGCCTTGAGTTGCTTGGCAACTTTGGGGCTTATTGGTGTGGTGTAAGGTATTATAGCAAAAGATGGCTTAGTACTGTCTACTGGAAGAGAGCTCAAATAAGCTGTATCAAAAATGCTTAACAAGATTGATAGATCTACTGTGGGATTAATAATGTAATCACCAACAGTGGTTATTTCTTCTGTGGCAGTCTCATCCACATCCATGTCAGTATTAATAAAATGAATCAAATCAAATAAATCATCATCAGTATCTACTGCTGCTTCTTCTGATGCTACTGCTGCTGCTGTTTTTGGGGCTAATTCTGCTGTTGCTGCTACTGGTACTGTTGTTGCTGCTGTTACTTCTGTTGGGGATACTATTACTACTACTTATTCATCAAGTATCTCCCCATGTATAGTTTCAGTGCTAACTGGAGCCAAGCCCCTAAGTGAATAGGGGGCAGCAGAGAGAGCATGGATTTGAGCAGCAAGGGAGGAGATAGAAGTAACAAGAGGTGTACTGGCCTCTGCTATAAGATTTTGGAGGAGAGGAGTAAGCAGTGCAATAAGAGAGGAAAGGGTGGAGGGTTCCAAGGGTAGATTTGCAGAGGGTGGAATGGAGGGTGTTTGAGTGGAAATAGATGGAGGAATGGAAGTTGATGGTGGAGTAGGATGGATGGCATCTTGTATGTGGACATCTGGAAGAGAGGAAGTATGAGGAGGGGAAGTAGGTGGAGTAAAGAATGGGATAGTGTTCAAATGAGGGGGTAAGGGAGATGAAGATGGTGAGGGAATGTGGGTATCATGGGGGGATTGTGGTGGGGTTGGTTGTGGGGATTGTGAAGGAGAGGGTTGATGATATTCCTGAATGGGGGAAGAGGGGATGTTAGTGAGATCTATTGGTTGAAAGATGGTAGGGGATGTAGCTAGAGTAGGAACATGAGCAGTTTATTGGGTTGTTGTTGTGGTTATTGGTTTGGTTGGTGTAGAGAAGGAATGGTGGAAGAGGATGGAGGTGTAGGAGGGATCTCTTCTGAAGGGTGGGGAGTGGCTGGATCAGCCCTTGTACTTTTAGAAGCTCTGGTGGCAGAGGAGAAAGCCTTACATGGCTTTGTGATGGTCCTCTCCCACCTGCCAAAAAAGGCACAAGTGAGCCTTTTGCTGGCATTAATGAATATGGTTGGGGAGATCAGGGATTCAACAACTTTTTCTTTCAGGAAGATCCCCAAGATCATTCCAAAACTGACTTCCTTCTTATTATTGTTTTTCTTTATCAAATCAAACATGATTTGAGCCCAGTTTACTTTCTTCTTATTGACCACAGCACACATAACCAGGAATTGGTGCTTGGTTATGTAGTCATGGGCAGTATGCTTGCCAAGCAACACCTTCCCTACAATATCTGCTAACAATTTGAACTCTGCAGACAATTGTTTCTTCAACAACTTATTTGGGGTTTGTCTAGAATAAACCATTACACTCAGCATCTCATCATATTCTTCAGTATCCATTTATAAATCCTCTTCACCATTGTTTAATCCAAAAATTGCAGTGAGAACGGCGGGAGTTAGGGAAACAATATTACCAGATATATTGTCAGTCATGGTATTGTCATCTATTGTGGCAGAGGTGTACACCCATTTCCTGATTTCTGTTGCAGATATCTTGATTCTAGTTGACAGCAGATTCTTCAGTTGTTGGTATTCAAGTAGTTGCAGGATATCTAGGAAGATGGGGTCAGAATGTTGGAAAGAGTCGAAATCGACATCAAACCTTGTGTCAAATTTCATTGCGGTAAGGGTTCCTGCTTGAATCGCCATGAGAGCACCAGCAAGAGAAAAGCAAAGATCAAGTGCAAAGTGTCTGAAAGCGCGGGACGGAGGTCGAAGAAAACCTAGATATAAGATTTTCCAGAATATGAATCGACAAACTCCGTTTCACGAAAATAAAAAAATTCTTCGATCTGAGGTCGACGAAATAATTTAGAGTTAAACAATTTGTCGAGCTCAGTCTGAAGATTTGAAGACGTTTCATCGAGCTCCGTTCGACGAAAGTTTTCTAAAGTAGATTCGTCGAGCTCGTTTGACGAAAACAACTTCACCCACAGAGTGTTTGTCGAACTTCGTTCGACGAATATCTCAAGAACTTCCCCCAGTTCGTCGAACTCCGTTCAACGAACTTTGGCAAATTCATCGAGTGCAGACAAAACCTAAACTAAGTCTTCTCCATTGATCATTCCAAGCTGATTTATAAAGAACAAGTGATTTCTCGCATCCAGATATTTGGTGAATATATTAGCTCTTTGTAAATCAGTGTAGATATAGACAAGATTAACTTTTTTTTGTCTACACACTCTCTAATGAAATGATGCCTAATATCTATATGCTTGGTCCTACTGTGATGAACTAGATTTTATGCTATGGCTATAGCACTTGTGTTATCACAAAATAGAGTTGAATTATTTAAGTTGAGACCATAGTCTAGGAGTTTATTTTGGATCCACAACATCTGGGAACAACAACTGCCAACAACTATATATTCTGCTTCAGCTGTTGATGTAGTCACAGATGATTGTTTCTTACAAAACCAAGACACTAATCTCATCCCAAGGAACTCGCAAGTTCCTGAGGTGCTTTTTCTGTCCACCCTGCATCCTACAAAGTCAGCATCTGAATATCCAGTTAAATCAAATTCTGACTCAATAGGATACCATAGGCCTAGACTAGGACAACTCTTTATGTATCTCAAAATTCTTTTTATGAAAATTAGGTGAGATTCTTTAGCGTTCACCTGGAACCTAGAACAAAGGCATGTGGCAAACATAATATCAGGTCTGCTTACTATAGGGTATAGAAGGGACCTAACAATGCCCCTATATAGTTTTTGATCCACAGGTTTCCCATGTGCATCATAGTCTATTACAACTTTTGTAGCCATGGGTGTTTTCTTTGCTGAGTCATCAACCATCCCAAACTTCTTTAAAATCTCTTTAGCATATTTAGCTTGGGAGATGAAGATGCCATCAGGGAGCTGCTTCACTTGGAGACCAAGGAAGTTGGAGAGCTCACCCATGCTACTTATTTCAAATTTTGAATACATGAGGTCAGAGAACCTCTTGCATAATTTGGAATCAGTAGACCCAAATATGATGTCATCCACATAGATTTGTACTAAGAAGGTTTGGTCCTTATAATGTCTAAAGAAAAGTGTTTTATCTACTATGCCTCTAATGAATTTATGCTCTATCAAAAAGCTAGCTAGGGTCTCATACCAAGCTCTTGGAGCTTGCTTTAGACCATAAAGAGCTTTATGCAATTTAAAAACATGATAAGGATGAGTTGGAGAGACAAAACCTGGAGGTTGCTCAACATAAACCTCTTCTTTAAGTACTCCATTTAGAAATGCACTTTCACATCCATCTGATACACCTTGAATTTCTTGTAGGCAGCATAGGCCAGAAAGATTCTGATGGCCTCTAACCTTGCAACTGGTGCAAAGGTTTGATCATAATCTATGCCTTCTTCCTACCTGTATCCTTGAGCAACAAGCCTAGCCTTGTTCCACATAATTGTATCTTGGGCATCTAGTTTATTTCTATATACCCATTCGGTTCCAATAACTGGGTAGTCTTGAGGTCTTGGAACTAAATCCCAAACTCTACATCTCTCAAATTGGTTAAGTTCCTCTTACATTGCAATGATCCAGTAGGGATCCTGCTCAGCATCTTTTATGGATTGAGGTTCAACCTGAGAGAGAAAATAGGCATGCATCAAGTCTTGGTTGAGTTGATGTCTTGTCTGTACACCTACTATCATGCCTCCAATTACTTGGGATCTAGGGTCATCCCTGAGTATGGCAAAGTCAGTTGGTGGAGTTGGTTCTGTAACAACATTTTGAATTAATTCCACTTGTGGAATTGAGTTTGCTCTTGGATGAGGTTCAGTCACTTCAGTTCCTTCTTCTTCACTTTCTTCTTCATCTTGTGGAGAAAGATGTGTTGGAGCCTCTTGGGTGAGGCTTAATCCATCCAAGTTCTCACACAAGTGAGGTACCTGCAAAGGATTGCTGGTAGAAATCTCTTTCTCCTTACAAGACATATTAGCCTCATCAAAAGTAACATGAATAGATTCTTCTATTTTAAAGATGAATTATTGAATACCCTATAAGCTTTGCTTACTTGGGAATATCCTAGAAAAATTCTGTCTTCATCCTTAGCTTCAAACTTTCTAATATATTTTTTGTTGTTATTATGTATATAACATATACAACCAAATACTTTAAAATAGTTGATTTTAGGTTTCTTCCCTTTAAGTAATTCATATGGAGTCCTATTCTTTAGTTTATGTATTAAACTTCTATTCAGGACATAATTTGATATGCTTACAGCCTCTGCCCAAAAGGATAGGGGCATGTAAGTATTTGCAAGTAATGTACCTGCAACTTCAATTAGAGTCCTATTTTTCCTTTCAGCTATCCCATTTTATTGGGGAGTTCTAGGGGCTGAGAAACTGTGCCTGATGCCTTCCTTCCTACAGAACTCATGCATAAGAAGAGAGTCAGACTCTGTACCATGATCACTTCTGATCAATGTAACATGAGTAGAGTACTCAACCTGTATGGTCCTGATAAAATCTATAAGAACTTTAAAGGTAGCTGACTTAGATCTCAGAAAGGACACCGAAGTGAACCTTGAGAAGTCATCTACAATGACTAGGGCATAGGATTTCACTCCTAGGCTTTGTACAGCAATGGATACAAAAAGTTCCATGTGTAGCAAATTCAAAATCCTAGGTGAATCACTTTTATTTACATATTTAAAGCTAGATTTAGTTTGCTTGCCTAATTAACAAGCCCTGCAGAGACCTTCCTTCTTGTAGGGGCCAGAAGGTAAGCCTCTCACAAGGTTGCCTTTTGATAGCCTAGCAATATTTTTCATATTAACATGACCTAGCCTTTTGTGTCATAATTCATTCTGAGTACTAACTATGTTGAGTAGGCAGATATCTGAATTGGCAGAGTAGAAATTAACTAAGTAGATGTTGCATTGTCTATTTCCAACTAAAACAATTTGTTTTTCTTTATTAGAGATAGTGCAGGAGGTTGAGTTAAAGTGTACCTGATAATATTCATCACATAATTGACTTATGGAGATGAGGTTATGTTTGAGTCCTCTAACATATGTCACTTTCTTGAAGGTGATAGCTCCAATTTTCACTTCTCCATAACCTTCTGGCTGGCCACATTTTGAATCACCAAAGATTACCTTTGGCCCCAGCTTGGACTTATAGTTGATAAGGTTGTCCTTGCTGCCAGTCATGTGTTTGGAGCATCCACTGTCCAAGTACCAGATTTAATTAATCACTGGACAACCCTTTTCCTGTAGTAAAAACAGTTAGTTGTTCTTGACCCAGGGTACCTTGGGTCCTTTATATTGCTGATATGAGAAACTAGATATCATAAAGAATTCTGATTGAGATTTGTATCCTAAAGGATGATATCTTTTTGGTGGAATTATCCAATCAGCTAATGGATTAAATGGTTTCCTAGGTTTATTAGAGTTGTTGTTAGAGTTATAATTTTTGTTAAGTCTTTCTGGGTTCGACGAATTATTGTGAGTTCGTCGACCAAAGTTAGACGAATTGGGATGAGATCGTCGATCTCTGCCCAGAGAATGAACATAGTCATTTTCTATGCCCCACGTTCGTCGATCTCTGCTCGACGAACCATACAGAGTTTGTCGATCATAGTTAGACGAATAATTATAGTTAAAGTTTGCATTCAGAGTTCGTCGATTAGAGTTTGACAAACTGTTCATGTTTCGTCGATCTGAGTTCGACGAAATCTGCTGAACTTTGTTTTTACTTGTTTACTGGTTTCTGTTATTTTTATTTTTAAGGTTGGCATTTCTACTGTGATTTATTTATTAGTTATTATCTCTTTTCCTTTAGCAGAAACAAACTTGATGGGGGTTGACAAAATGTTCTTCTTAAGAATGGGGGGCAAACTTGATGAAGCACCCAAGCCCAGCTTGTCATTCAGTCTGGCATTTACAGTGCTTGTAATGTCCATCAGCTTGAGGCTTCTCCCATTGAGAGATTCCTCAAGTTGTTTGGCCTCACATAGTTGTGTTTTCAAGGAGTTGATTAGTTCATTAGCTTCATTTAATTCATCCTTTAACTTAGTGTTTTCAGAGTTCAGGATTTCTTGATTAGCTATTTTTTCCCTAAGTGTCTTGATTTCTTTTTCTAAATTTATTAGATCTATGCACATGGTTTTAAATTCAGTTCTAAACGAATCAGAACTATAATCAAAAGAAGAAAGTACCTGGTCAGCTTCAGATTCTGAAGCTTCTTCATTGTCAGATACATCTTCATCTGATTGGCTCCTTGAGGCATTAATGGCCATGAGGCATACTTCTTTGGCCCTTGCCTCCTCTTCTTCTTCACTGGAGCTGGAAGTTGAGGATTCATCTTCTGTTTCACTCCAGCTTTCAGCTACATAGCCTTTCTCCTTCTTCTTGTGTCTGCTGGAGGAAGGCCTTCTGCTTTGTTGTCTTCTTGTATCCTTCCCTCTTCTCTTCTACTTCTTCTGAGTCTCTGGACACTTTGAGAGGAAGTGTCCAGGTTTCCTGCAGTCAAAGCACACCTGCTCTTTAGTGGGGGTTTTGTCATACCTTGGCTTGTCATCCTGTCTGGATGACTTTCTTCTAAAGTCTTTCCTTGCCATCTTGTAGAATCTCTAGGAAAAGAGAGACATCAGTTCTTCATTCATTGTTTTATTCTTTGTCTCCTCAGCAGCTTTGAATGCAATGCGGTGCTCCTTACTTGCTGGTGGAGGTGTTCTTTGCTCAGCTGCTTCTCTAGATTTGATAAGCTGCTCATAGTACTTTAGCTTTCCCAAAAGAGATTATGTGGAAATCTCATTCAGGCTCCTGGCCTCCTTGATGGGCCAGATCCTTGAATCCCATGAGCTTGGGAAGCACATATGGATTTTATCATTCACCTCTGTGAGGGTGATGTCCTTATCCAAGGTCTTTAGCTCATTGATGATTGATCTCATCCTATTGTACATGTTAGCTACTAATTCAGCTTCCTCCTTCTTGTAATTCTCATATTGGGATATGAGATTGGATCTCCTATCCTTTCTTTCATCAGCATATCCAGCCTCCATTTGATTGAGGGAATCCCAGATGGCTTTGGCTGATGTGCATTCAGCCACTTTTTGAAAAATGTCATCGGACATTGTTTGTGCCAGAATATTCATGGCCTTGGCATCAGCAATTTTTCCCTTCTTTTGAGTCTCAGTCCACTCAGGTGGTGGAACTGCATTGTTGCTGGATGTTGCTATAGAGGTGGACGCAAATTGTTGAGGAGGACCTGTCACAATGGAATTGAAAATATCCTCATCAATAGAGTTCATATATAACTTGATTCTTGCCTTTCAGACGACAAACCTATTTAGGTTGCAAACGGGAGGTCCGGTGCTTGCATAGTCTTTGTTATGTGTCATGCTGTGTGTGAATATCTAATAGAAATGACAAGACAGATCTAACTCAAGATCTTTGGTTCAAGGGTTAGCTTGTACAACCAAAGGAATCCAGGCTCTGAGACCAATTGAAAGTGAGGGGGTTAGATCTGGAATACTCTAGAGGGGGGGGGGGTGTCACAACCCGCATTTCCTCAACGAGTACAATGTATCAGAGTAAGAGTAACTACGTGTTATGATGCCACATAGTGCAGGGGATAACTGCACACGCTCAGGCAATACCTTGATGCTTACTTGATTAGTCAAAATCCATCAGTTAAATGCAAGAAAACCGTTCAGTTTGATGGCCATATCCCTCGGCCTTATGGATCAAAACGTGTGTTTGTACGCGGCGGAAAATACGTTAGTTTACTTATGACGATTTCCTATATGCAATCTAGATTTACCATAATATAAGAAATCCTCTTTTTTACGTTTTTTGGAAAAAAAACTTGATTAGTTAACCAAAACATGTTATGAATGATATACAATAGTAGGTTTTTTAGCTTAAAAATACCTAATGCAACCTAGCATAAAACAATCCCAAGAGCAAGTAGATATCATCCCAATGATTCCTAATAGCAGTATATCATTCATATGTAGCCACTAAATAAAACCACCAATGGGCGTCAACAAGCTGACACGAACCCACTGGGGCGTCTGTATGTCTATACAACAAAGTAAAGAACTACCTCGCTAAACAAGCTTGGCTAGCTCCAAGTAAACTCCACCAAATGCCTAGCTGCTCAACCAGCTACAAACTGCACCTGAGGCATTCAAGAAAGAACACCCCAGCAATCATCAAAGCTATAACATAGAGCATTAAGTTCATAAAATATGACGAAGGGGCTTACCGACCCCGTAGCAATTTTTCATATAAAACGAGTGAAAAGAACAGGGTTGAAAACAAGTGTCAAACACTGCCAACCCAAAGTGTAAAATGCACCAAGTGCGTGAAATTCTCATCAAGTCATGCTCAACCCGCAGGAGCAAAAAGGCAACATATATGCCCATTCCATCATCTTTATAACAAAAAACAACTATACTAGTGAAACATAAGCAGCGGTTAAGTTCGATTCCGCAAGGGTCTTCTGGTGGAGGCCCTAAAGTGGAATGCACCAATAAAAGCCAGCCCAAATCGGGGCCAAAACGGTACTCTACACCACAAAACAAAACCCGGTGGCCACCAAGGCTGAAACCACACCACCCCTTACAGAATCCTCACACAAACGCTCCTGCCATGGTCCACAATTCGTCTCGCAAAACTCACCATAACCCAAGCTAAACACATTTCATTTCATCGTCCTCACTCATGACCACAAACTGCCCAAGTTATGTCAAACTTGATAGAGTTTGGGTCTCTACTTCACCATAAGCGAACCCCACAAGTAACAACGCCGACTAAACACAACAAGATCTCTAATCGTATGAACAAGAAAGGTAAATAATAGATAAATATAAGGTAAAACATGGCAAAATTAGATGAACAATAGGTAAGCATATAGATTGAGAAATTCTTGAAAGACAAGATTATTCATGGGTGCATAATAGACAAAAGGTGAGATTCAAGACAAGATGAACAAAGCTAGCATAGTAGACAAGGGTGCAATAGAAACAAGAAGAGTAAAGCTAACAAACTTGAAAGGGGAAACTAGCTACACTTGCAAGAATCAACGAACAAAGACAAGATTGGAAAACATTGCAAAAATCATCTAACAAAAGATAAGATTAGCAAGGGCAAAGAACACCGCTTGCCTGAACCGAGACGACACTGCGACGGCTGCTCCTCTTTTTTCCTTTTTCTTCCCTTGCCTTAGCTTTTCTCCCTTGCTTTCTCTTTGAAATGGGGAAGAAGATGAAGAAGAGAATAAGTGAGGAGGAAAACTCTTGTCTTGACCTTATTTCCTCCAGGACAGAGCTGGACCGTTTGATCCAGAATCAGAGAAACGAACGGCACAAAAAACTGAAAAAGTCGATTTTCGGCCCTGTCACGCCCTGTGTCACGCCCGTGTCACAGGGCATGTACCTTAAGCGGCGCAGAATGTCAACAAATTCAAGTTTATCCACAAGGTACATGGCCGGATACACGCCCGTGACGGGTCGGTCATGCCCGTGACCTAGGGCGTGTAAGCCGTGTCTCGACATGTCGTCGACCAAAAGTGTCGACACTTCGACATAGCGGGACACGCCCTGTGACATGACCGTGTCACAGGCTGTGTACCCCTCTCTCGACACTCGACACCCGACACTCGACACTCGACAGTCGTCGAGCAAATTCGTCGACCCAGCGGGACACAGCCCGTGACACGCCCGTGTCACGCGGCGTGTACCCCATTTGTCGAGCTCAACTCGACGCAAGAAAATTCATCGAGTCAAGGAGGTCACGCCCCAGGTCACGCCCCGACACGCCCATGTCGGGGGAGCGTGTTCCTCCCGTAACTTCATCGAACGAAGTTCGACGACCACAAAGCCAAAACGCATCCCGAGCTGGACACGCCCTGGGACACGCCCGTATCCCAGGCCGTGTCACTCAAAAAATGACTATGGAGTTCTTTCAACTCTCATCACCATGCTCGAACAACGGTCAAAGCCAATGTAACGCCCATCAAGCGTATGCAATCATTCAACGAAAAATCTGGGGCGTTACAGGGGGGGTGAATAGAGTATCCTTACAATACTTTACAACTTTTTGCTACAAATAAAACTTATGAATTAAACTATCCTAAGTTAAGTTAATCTACCACAGGTGCTATAAAATATAAACTAATTAAATACTAACATAGCTATCCTAACTAGCACAGCCACAGAGGGACACAAAAGAAAAGAGCAACCAGACAACACGAAAAATTTATAGTGGTTCCCCAACCTGGGTACATCCACTCTTCTACCACCCTGGTAGGAATCCACTCAGGTTTTTGATCAGGTGCCTGACACCAACGAGCTTTTGATCAGGTGCTCAAAAACCAAACCTCAAGTTTTTTTGTCAGGTGACTTGCAACCAGGAACAACTTTTGAAGGGAGTTAAGAACCCTTTATACAGTGGGGGTGAGAGATTGATTATGTCTTCTCTTTCTCAAAACAACTGAGAAGACTTTTGTGGATTTGAGGTTGGCAAAAGCTCCCCCTGAGATGTAGAATAGTTCAGGAAGTAAGAGCTTTGCTTCAGGTTGATAGGCCTTCAAACTATTACTTTAACCAAATGAACTCCAGGAACTTCTTGACAGATAGAAGATTTGTAGTCCTTTGAAGAGTCCTGGCAGAAGACAGAAGAAGACTCTTGATTTGGATTGGTTGTTCTCCTTCTTCATCATCTTGATGTTCTTTCTCTGGTTAGGGCTTCCTTTTTCTGTACCAGCTTTCTATTTCTTTTTGTCTCAGAGTGTTGTCGAGAGAGAGCAGCAGAAGATTCTTGATTATCAGACTAACTGTCTGTCTCTGTGTGGAAGAGATGGAAAATCCCTTTTTATATATACCATATTATCTTCCTTTTGAAATTTGAAATTCTTTTGCATTCATTGCTGACGGCCTAAAGAATATTTTGCATTGAATGATTTCCCCAACTGTCCCATTGAAAAACGACTACCAATAATCTAATGAAGACCGTAATCAATGCTTGCTTCTAACGGTAATATTCAGAGAATATTTTAGCATTGATTACTCAGGAATTCTTGTCATAAAATAAGGACAGATGGATGAAAATAACTAAGTCTGGTTCTTCACAGAATTCGTCGATCTGGGTCCAAAGTTCGTCGAGCTGAGAAGTCAAGTTCGTCAACCAGATAATGGTTGTTCGTCGAGCTGAGATCCAAGATCGTCGACCGCAGAAAAGACAACTGCTTTCTCCAGAACCTTACCAATTCTGTGCATGAAGTTCGTCGAGCTGATAATCTAAGTTTGTTGACTGGAGTTCAGCAAAGTATTTTTGGACTTAGAATATTCTAGATATCTCTGGAATGAAGTGTTGAAGTGGAGTTGCCAGAAATCGTCGACCTGAGAACTAGATTCGTCGACCTAAGAACTTCTAACTGCTAGATAAGTCTTGCCAGGAATGTCGTCTAAGTTCATCGAGCTGAGAAGGTGAATTCGTCGACTGGAGTATGGTCCTAAACTTAGGATATTTACTTGTTTCTGGAATAGGATGTTGAAGTAGAATACCCATAGATCATCGACCTAAATACAAAGTTCGTCGAGTGGAGTTCAGAGAAATTCTGGACTTGAAATGTTAAAGTTATGTCAATATATCATCGACCTGAGTCCCAAGTTCCTCGAGCTCAGCTCAGAGAATTGTCTCTGAGATCGTCGAGCTGAGCACGACTTTCGTCATCCTGAGTTCGACGAACGTCGAACTCATTTTCTGAGTCTGTGAAATTTCTATAAGTCTTGAGTCTTTATGCAGTATCTTGATGGCTGGTCCATGTAGTGTTAACTCTAAGGTCTTGGCCTATACTCTAAGACATAACCATGACCCTAGCTATACATGTTGGGTCAGATGATCCTAATTTAGTGAACCTAGCCCAAATCAAACTTGGGATCCAACAGATTATGCAAGCACCAGTCCTCCAGTGTGCAACTTAAATAAGTTTGTAATCTGGAAGGCAAGAATAAAACTTTATATGAATTCGATTGATAAGGACATCTACAACTCTATTTTGATAGGTCCTCCTCAATCAACTGTCTCTACATCTACAGCAACATCAAGCACACATGCTATTCCACCACCTGAGTGGACAGATGCACAGAAAAAGGCCAAGATTGCTGATGCAAAGACTATTCTAGCTCAGACTATGTCTAATGATATTTTTCAGAACGTGGTTGAATGCACATCAGCCAAAGCTATTTGGAACTCTCTCAACCAAATGGTGGCTGGCTCTGTTGATGAGAGGAAAGAAATAAGATCAAATCTCATATCCTAGTATGAGAACTTCAAGAAGGATGAGTTAGAATCTGTTGCTGACATGTACAACAGACTGAGCTCAATAATCAATATGCTGAAGACTTTAGATAAGGACATCACCCTTACTGAAGTAAATGATAAAATCCTCATGTGCTTCCCAAGCTCATGGGATTCACGGATTTGGCCAATCAAGGAGGCCAGGAGCTTAAATGAGATTTCCACATAATCTCTATTGGGAAAGCTCAAGTATTATGAGAAACTAATAAAGTCCAGAGAAGCAGCTGAACAAAGGACTCCTCTACCAGTAAGAAATTAGCACAACATAACATTCAAGGCTGCTGAAGAGACTAAAGCTTCAATAGTAAATGAAGAACTAATGAGTCTCTTTGCGAAGAGATTTTACAAAATGGCAAGAAAGGATTTCAGGAGAAAATCATCCAGGCAGGATGATAAGCCAAGGTATGATAAAACTCCTACTAAAGAAGTAGTATGTTTTGGCTGTTGGAAACCTGGACACTTTATCTCAGAGTGTCCAGAGAATCAGAAGAAAGAAAGAAGAAGAGAGAAGGACTCCATAAGACAACAAAGTAGCAGGCCTTCCTCCAGCAAATATAAAAAGAAGGAGAATGGCTTTGTTGCTGATACCTGGAGTGAGACAGAAGATGAATCAACATCTTCTAGTTCCAGTGAAGAGGAAAAAGAGGCAAGGCCAAGGATGTCTGTCTCATGGCCATCAATGCCTCTAGTAGTCAATCAGATGATGAAGAAGAATCTGAAAATGAAGGAGCTTCAGAATCTGAAGCTGATCAGGTACTAGCATCTTTTTATTATAGTTCTGATAGCTTCAAAACTGAATTTAAAACTATGTGCATTGACTTAATCAACTCTGAAAAATAAATCAAAACACTTAGGGAAAGACTGACCAATCAAGAAAATCTGATTTCTGAAAATACTAAGCTAAAAGATAAACTAACTCTAGCAAATGAACAAATCATTTCTTTAAAAATAGAGCTACGTGAGGCCAAACACCTTGAGGAATCTCTCAATGGGAGAAGCCTTAAGCCGATGGACATCACAAGCACAGTCATTGCCAAACTGAATGGTAAACTGGGCTTGGGTGCATCATCAAGTTTACCCCCCCCCCCCATACTTACGAAGAACATATTATCAACTCCTATTAGATTTGTTTCAGCTAAGGGTAAAGAGGTAATAAACAACAAACAAACCACAGAAGAATTACATAACTCTGAAAATCAAAATAACAGCAACCATAATAGTTTAAGTAAAAAACAAAGTTCAATAGATTTCGTCGAACATAAGTCGACGAAATGTGGCAAGTTCGTCGAACTCCGATCGACGATCTATGAACGCCAATGTTATCTATAATAATTCATCTCACTACGATCGATGAACTATGCATGGTTCATCGAGTCGAGATCGACGAACTTGGGGCACATAAAATGAATATGTTCATTCTTTGAGCAGAGATCAACGATCTCATCCCACTTCATCGAACTCTGGTCGACGAACTTACAACTTTTCGTCGAACCCAGTCAGACTTAATAAAAATAAAAATTTTGACGGAAACACTAATCAATCTAGAAAACCTTTTAATGCTCTTGCTGATTGGATAATTCCTCCCAGAAGATATCATCCCTTAGGCTATAAATCTCAACCTGAATTTTCAGTTATATCAAGCTTTTCTTATCAGCAATATAAAGGACCCAAGGTAACCTGGGTCAAGAACAACTAATTATTTTCTTTGCAGGTAAAGAGCTGTCCAGCTATTAATCAAAAATGATATCTAGATAGTGGATGCTCCAAGCATATGACTGGCAGCAAGGACAACTTAAATAACTACAAGTCCAAGCTGGGACCAAAGGTAATCTTTGGTGATTAAATTGTGGCCAGTCTGAAGGCTTTGGAGAAGTAAAGATTGGGGCAGTCACTTTCAAAAAGGTGATATATGTAAGTGGACTCAAGTATAACCTCATCTCCATAAGTCAACTATGTGATGAAGGTTATCAGGTACTTTTTAACTCAAGATCTTGTATTATTTCTAATAAAGAAAACCAAACTATTTTAATTGGAAATAGACAAGGTAATATATATATATATAGTTGATTTTTATTCTGCAACTTCAGATATCTGTCTACTTAATATTGTCTGTAATCAAAATGATCTATGACATAAAATACTAGGACATGTTAATATGAAAAACATTGTTAGGCTATCTAAAGACAACCTTGTGAGAGGTTTGCCTTCTGGTCCCTACAAGAAGGAATACCTCTGCAGGGCTTGTCAACTAGGCAAGCAAACTAAATCTAGTTTTAAATCAGTTAATAAGAGTGATTCACCTAGGATCTTGTACTTGCTACACATGGACCTTTTTGGACCTATTGTTGTACAAAGCCTAGGAGGGAAATCTTATACTCTAGTTATTATAGATGACTTCTCAAGATTCACTTGTTTGTTCTTTCTGAGATCTAAGTCAGATACATTCAATGTTCTTACAAATTTTCTCAGGACCATACAGATTGAGTACTCTACTCAAGTTGCATTGATCATAAGTGATCATGGTAGTGAGTTTGATTGTAACAGCCCAAATTTCTGAAACAGGAAATTTTTGGGTGACATGGCCTGGGACACGGGCGTGTCCCAGGGCGTGTCAGCTGACACGGCCTGCGACATGGGCGTGTCGCAGGGCGTGTCGAGGTGTGTCGACGATCGGGCTTTGTCTCGACGATTTTTAGCTCGACGATGTGTCGAGAGGAGACACACGGCCCAGGACACGGGCGTGTCCACGGCCGTGTCGCATGCTCGACGACTTTGTCTCGGCGATCGTCGAGTGTCGAGATGTGTGTGCCGAGTGTCGAGATGTTGAACACGGCCTGTGACACGGGCGTGTCACAGGGCGTGTCAAATTGGGTGGACGAACTCAGCCCGCCGAAGGATTTTGACAGGGCGTGTCTTTGTGCCGTGTCAGGGCACACGGCCTGGGACACGGGCGTGTCACAGGCCGTGTGAAGTCTCGGGATGATTTGGGATTTTTTTCGCCCAGGCACACGGCCATAGACACGGGCATGTCTGAAGGCATGTTGGTGACACGGCCCATGACACGGGCGTGTCACTGGTTTGGATAAGTCGGTTGACCACCGCTTGAGGCACACGGTGTAACAACCCCATCCGTTCATATGATATATTCTAGAAGGTCCGGCCGGGGCCCCACAGGATATACCACAAAACAGTCGGTGAAGGTACAGGATGATACCAGAGTAGCGCATCGCACCTATCACAAGCATTCTAGCGGAAGCCTAAACTACTGGAACTCCTCATGAATGTCCAAATATAAACTCCACATTTTATATATAGATAGGAATGTCTTACAGCATCAAAAGTATTGGCCTTAGGGCCTTACAGGGCTTTCACACAGTGGACTAAAACAAATTGGCGCGCAGGCCGGCCACAAAAGAAAACACTCAAAAGAACATTAGCCTTCGAGGGCTAGCAGCAGCAGCAACACCAGCAGGAGCATCAACCTCTATGCGACCCGCTCGGCTCTCCAGCACCTGTGCAAGCACAATCCACCCAACGGTGGCAAACAAAAGCAACGGTCAGCGTTCAGCTGACCAAATTATAACGACCCTACCCCTTCTCTCGGGGCAGCGGTAATTTTCCCTGCAGGCATATCATATCACAAGTATGGCAATATATCAAAATGTGCTTTCACGCACACAAGCCATCACAACCGTTCGCCACCCGGCCCAACGGTCCGTGCACTCAGGGCACATTCTTGGTGTTCTGGCAACCTCTTGCCCACCACCGTATCAGGGTTATCACCCAACGGTAAATCTCTTGAGCATTTACTCCATGGCGTGCAGTCGGAGTTAGTCCTCGACACCGGGATGGCCCGTAGCCCCCCATTGTGTCATGGCGCGCAGGCCGAAGACTCTTGCTATGCGCTCCAACAGACCGTACCTTTGGTCTCACATCGGACGGACATAGCGCAGGTCGGATCCTCCACCCCCCGTTGCTCAAATCGCCTTGCCTTCTCCGAGTACAGCGGACTCATGGCTATATCAAAGGCGCGGGTCGGTCTCACCAATCCTGTTCCTGGCATTTAAGCCTGGGCATAAGCCTTACACCCATTTTCTCACAACAACAGCGGGTCTTTCCTGGGCACACCAGAAAAGCTTCTTCATATCGTTGAACATCTTTGTGCTCCCGGGGTGAATGGAATACTTCGTATAATGTGCTTCATACATCAGTTCTTCCCTCAGTTTCCCCACATTTGGGACGCACAAACGGCCATCTTTCGAACAAGACCGTCATTCCAGTGAATTTGCCCTCTGGCCCTTCATTCACATAGCGTAAGAGATCTTCATCCAACTCCGTTGCCCGTCGAACTCGGTCCGCAAGGTCACATTGCACCTCGATCCAGTTCAAACATGCAGTGGTAGTGGAATTCTTGTCAACACAATAGATCTCCAATGCTTCCAACTCCTGGATAAGACGTTCATCATGCCTTTGTAACCAATTTGCTCTAGCCGGAACTCGCCGACTCAACGCATCCGCGACAACATTCCCCTTCCCGGGTGTATAGTGAATCTCGAAAGTGTAATCCCCAAGGAACTCCAACCACCTTCGTTGTCGCATGTTCAACTCTTTCTACTCCAAAAGGTACTTGAGGCTCTTATGATCCGTATAGATCTCCACCTTCACGCCATAAAGGTAGTGTCGCCACAGCTTCAGTGCAAAAATCACCGCTGCTAGTTCCAAATCATGGACGGGATAATTTCGCTCGTGCACCTTCAGTTGGCGTGAGCCATAAGTAATAACCGTTCCATTCTGCAGAAGAACGCAGCCTAAGCCGCTCCCTGAGGCATCACTATAAATAACAAAACCATCGGTCCCACATGGCGAAGACAACACCGGCGCCGTGGTCAACCGAATCTTCAGCTCTTCAAAAGCTCGTGCACACTCTGGCGTCCAAACGAACTTCTGATCCTTTCGCGTCAGTGTGGTTAGCGGCAAAGTGATCCGCGAGAAGTTTTCAACAAATCTTTTATAGTAGCCCGCAAGTCCAAGGAAACTCCTGACCTCGGCCACGGAAGATAACATTGGCCACTCCTGTATGGCCCTTATCTTCGCTGGATCCACTGCAATGCCCGCTCCACTCACCACATGGCCCAAAAATGCCACTGACGATAGCCAAAACTCGCACTTCGAGAACTTGGCATAAAGTTGATTTTGCCTCAACGTATTCAACACCAACCGCAAGTGAATCTCATGTTCAGCTTTGGACTTCGAGTACACCAGGATATCATCGATAAATACAATCACAAACAGATCCAGGTACTCGCGAAAAATACGGTGCATCAAATCCATAAACACTGAGGGCGCATTACACAATCCAAAGGCATGACTGTGAACTCATAGTGCCCATAACGCGTTCCAAATGCGGTTTTGGGAATATCACCTTCCCGAATCTTTAACTGGTAATAACCAGACTTCAGGTCCAACTTCGAATAGACGGTAGAACCTACCAGCTGATCAAATAACTCATCAATCCGGGGGATCGGATATTTATTCTTCTCGGTCAGCTTATTCAGTTCACGGTAGTCGATGCACAATCGCAATCCACCGTCTTTCTTCTTTACAAAAAGCACAGGCGCGCTCCAAGGTGACATACTTGGGCGTATATACCCTTGCTCTAGCATTTCTTGCAGTTGAATCTTCAATTCCGCCATCTCTTTTGGCGCGACGCGATATGGCGAGCGGGCACAGGTTTCGCACCTGGCACCAACTCGATCGTGAAGTCAATCTCCCGCTGGGGTGGTAGCCCAGGGAGATCCGTGGGAAACACATCTGTAAATTCTGCCACAATCGGAACCTCGCACACACTGGCCTTAGGCTCAACAGCCTGAATTAGTGCAAAGTAACACTCCGCACCCTTCCGAACAGCCTTGACTACCTGGAGTGCAGACATCAATGTCCCGCCCACTCCTCGCATACCAGCGAACTTTGTCTCCTGTTCGGTATTCTGGCCCAACGTGATTTCTTTGGACTGACAATCAATCATAGCATGCTGTTCCGCAAGCCAATCCATCCCAAAAATCACATCGAATTCCGATATTGGCAAAACAAATGCGGTTAAACAAAAATCCCGACTTCCTAGCTGAACCGCCACATCGCAAGCTTGATCCGCAAGCATCCAACAGCCATTCGGCAACACCACTCTGACATTATCTGTCTTTGCACGACTGGGTATCCCAAGCCGCGTTATAAACTCACAAGACAGAAAAAGAATGCGATGCACCTGTATCAAATAGTGCTCGCGCCAGCGTGTCCCGAATCATCACAAAACCTATGACAACCATGTCACACATACAAATCGCAAACAAAGAGGTACGAAGCTAAGCATACAAACATTAGCATAAGCAAAACTAAACTCATACCTGTGACCACGTCACTCTGCTTGATGGCCTCCTGCAGGCCAAGATTGTAGACCCGGGGTTGCGCTTGTGAGGCAGAGGAATCCACTACCGCCTTTCCTTTCTCCGCATAAGATGCTCCCGCCTTCTTTTCACTCTTCGGCGGCATCCGACAATCTCGCGCAATATGCCCCATGCGGCCACAATTGTAGCAGACCCGAGTATCTGGCTTGGAAGTAGCCCCTGACGTTGCTCCCGTTGCAACTGATGAAGGAGCTTGTCCACTCGGCTTGGACTTCTTACCCCATTTCTTCTTATAGAATGGTTTCCCAGCTCGGGACGCCTTCCACTCCGGTTGCGTCACAGTCAAAGTTCTCTTTCCTTGCACCCATTTCATATCCTTTTCCAACGCGGTTGCAGTGTCAACCAATGCTTGGAAACCTTGGTTCACAGAACTTGACACAAGGAACCTCAACTCGTCCTCAGGCCTTCATAGAACCTATTGGTCTTCCGCTGCTCATCAGCAAATATCGACCCCGCATACCGCCCCAAGCGCGTAAATTCATGCAGGTACGCGTCAACACTGCCCTCACCTTGAGTCAACCGTTGGAATTCATTTTCCATGGCTATCCGCTGAGCCACAGGAAGGTGCTTTGCTAGGAATAATCGAGAGAATTCATCCATGGAGACTTGAGCTAACGGACGACCCGCCAAATGATGTAACTCTATCTCATCCCACCACAAGCGAGCTTCTCCTTCAAGCAAGAATGTAGCTAAGGTAACCTTCTGACGCTCCGCCGTGCCAATCACCGTCATAACTCTCTTGACGCGCGATAACCAATCCTCTGCTGCGTCGGAGTACCCGCTCCCGAAAATGTAGGCGGATGGAAACTCATGAACCGTGTTAGTTGCTTCTCAGCTGCTCGAGGAGCCACATCCACTACAGGTTCCGGCCTTGCCTCCACCTGTTCTGGCCTAACATCCACTTGTCCCAGCATTCTGATGAGAGTAGGGCACCAGCTGAGGTGCCTACACCTCCACCGTCTGCAAACGGGAAAATTTAGGTGACACGGCCTGGGACACGGGCGTGTCCCAGGGCGTGTCAGGTGGACACGGCCTGCGACACGGGCGTGTCGCAGGGCGTGTCAAGGCAGTGTCGACAGTCGACTTAGGTGTCGACGATTTTCGCTCGACGATCGTCGAGAGGAGGCCACACGGCCTAGGACACGGGCGTGTGTCCATGGCCGTGTCGTTGAGTGTCGAGTGTCGAGATCGTCGAGTGTCGAGATCGTCGAGTGTCGAGTGTCGAGTGTCGAGATAGGTGACACGGCCTGTGACACGGGCGTGTCACAGGGCGTGTCAAATCGGAACGACGAGCTCAGCCCGCCGAATGATTTTGACAGGGCGTGTCTGGGTGCCGTGTCTGGGCACACGGCCGGGGACACGGGCGTGTCCCAGGCCGTGTGAAGTCTCGGGATGATTTGGGATTTTTTTCACCCAGGTACACGGCCACAGACACGGGCGTGTCTGAAGGCGTGTTGGTCACACGGCCCATGACACGGGCGTGTCCCATGGGCGTGTTACTGGTTTGGATAGGTCGGTTGACCACCGCTTGAGGCACACGGCCAGGCACACGGCCGTGTTCGAAGCCGTGTCGGGTCAAAATGTGTGTTTTTGGCAGAATCGTGGCCGTCCATTTTTTCAGTCTGGATCCAAGGGCTGAAAGCTCTTCTTCTTTTCCTTAAGGGCGAATTCAGAAAAGAATCCTCACTTTGAATTGGCCTTCATCTTTCTTCAAGAGAGAGAGAAAGAGTGAGAGAAAGGAGGAGGAAGAAGGGAAGGGGGCTGCTGTTGGTGGTGCTGCGGTTTTACCGGCGAGAGATCCGAAGCCAGCGTTGCGGAGGAAACGCTCTTGCGAGTCTTGCAAGCAAGCTTTCAAGCCATGGCACCGAAGCGATCGTCAAGGGTAACGACTTTTCTTCCTAGCCATGTGAAGGCTTCTGTTTTGGCATATCTTTTGATTCCCCACCAAGAGGTGGCTGCTTTGGGAGTCATTTGGGTGATTCTTGAAATCCCCTTTTGTTGTGCATATAGATCCGGAAATGAGTACGGAATAGGCAATGCTGTGTGAAGCCCATCTGGACAGGTTGGTCTGGATTGGTGATGTGCATACGAACCGGAGAAGACTCCGTGATAACGTGTAGTGTAAGGAGTCTCGGGTTATACCTGCGAAAAGGAGTAGCAGGAAGTACTGGGGTGGTAGCCCAGGAAAATAGCCTTGTGATGGTTTTGGGTCCAACCTGTGAATGAGGCACAGGTAGTCCTGGTGGGACCAGGAAAAGCCCTTTTTGTGATGCTTGATGTCATAGGGTGTCCACCTGTGAAGCGAGTCACAGGAAGTACTGGTATGCCCAGGAAAGACCCCTGACATTTGTGCTTGTGCGGTGTCCACCTGTGAAGAGAGTAACAGGAAGTACTGGTGTGCCCAGGAAAGACCCGCTGTTGTTGTGAGAAAATGGGTGTAAGGCTTATGCCCAGGCTTAAATGCCAGGAACAGGATTGGTGAGACCGACCCGCGCCTTTGATATAGCCATGAGTCCGCTGTACTCGGAGAAGGCAAGGCGATTTGAGCAACGGGGGGTGGAGGATCCGACCTGCGCTATGTCCGTCCGATGTGAGACCAAAGGTACGGTCTGTTGGAGCGCATAGCAAGAGTCTTCGGCCTGCGCGCCATGACACAATGGGGGGCTACGGGCCATCCCGGTGTCCGAGGACTAACTCCGGCTGCACGCCATGGAGTAAATGCTCAAGAGATTTACGTTGGGTGATAACCCTGATACGGTGGTGGGCAAGAGGTTGCCAGAACACCAAGAATGTGCCCTGAGTGCACGGACCGTTGGGCCGGGTGGCGAACGGTTGTGATGGCTTTGTGTGCGTGAAAGCACATTTTGATATATTGCCATACTTGTGATATGATATGCCTGCAGGGAAAATTACCGCTGCCCCGAGAGAAGGGGTAGGGTCGTTATAATTTGGTCAGCTGAACGCTGACCGTTGCTTTTGTTTGCCACCGTTGGGTGGATTGTTCTTGCACAGGTGCTGGAGAGCCGAGCGGTCGCATAGAGGTTGATGCTCCTGCTGGTGTTGCTGCTGCTGCTAGCCCTCGAAGGCTAATGTTCTTTTGAGTGTTTTCTTTTGTGGCCGGCCTGCGCGCCAATTTGTTTAGGCCACTGTGTGAAAGCCCTGTAAGGCCCTAAGGCCAATACTTTTGATGCTGTAAGACATTCCTATCTATATATAAAATGTGGAGTTTATATTTGGACATTCATGAGGAGTTCCAGTAGTTTAGGCTTCCGCTAGAATGCTTGTGATAGGTGCGATGCGCTACTCTGGTATCATCCTGTACCTTCACCGACTGTTTTGTGGTATATCCTGTGGGGCCCCGGCCGGACCTTCTAGAATATATCATATGAACGGATGGGGTTGTTACACACGGCCTGGCATACGGCCGTGTCCGAGGCCGTGTCGGGTCAAAATCTGTGTTTTTGGCAAAATCGTGGCCGTCCATTCCTTCAGCTGGGATCCAAGGGCTGAAGCATCTTCCTCTTTTTTCTAAAGGCCGAAAACTGAGAAGTGATTCTCATTTGTTTTGGCCTTAATCTTTGTTCAAGTTAAGAGAGAAAGAGAGAGAGAAAGGAGGAGGAAGAAGGAAAGGGGGCTGCTGCTGGTGGTGCTGCTGGTTACCGACGAGAAATCTGAAGCCGGCGTTGCGGAGGAAACGCTCTTGCGAGTCTTGCAAGCAAGCTTTGTGGTCATGGCACCGAAGCGGTCGTCAAGGGTAACGACTTTTCTTCCTAGCCATGTGAAGGCTTCTTTTTGGCATAGCTTTGTGATTTCCCCCACCAAGAGGTGGCTGATTTTGGAAATCTTTGGGTGGATGCTTGACATCCCCTTGTTAGCATATAGATCCGGAAATGGAGTACGGAATAGGGCATGCTGTGTGAAGCCCATCTGGACAGGTTTGTCTGGATTGGTGATGTTTGCATACGAACCGGAGAAAGGACTCTGTGATAACGTGTAGTGTATGGAGTCTACGGGTTATACCTGCGAAAAGGAGTAGCATGAAGTACTGGAGTGGTAGCCCAGGAAAAAAATAGCCATGTGATGTTTTTGGGTCCAACCTGTGAATGAGGCACAGGAAGTACTGGTGTGACCAGGGAAATGCCTTTTGTGATGCTTGATGTCGTTAGGGTGTCCACCTGTGAAGCGGAGTAACAGGGAAGTACTGGCATGATAGCCAGGAAAGGACCCCTGAAATTTGTGCTTGTGGCCGTGTCCACCTGTGAAGAGAGGTCACAGGAAGTACTGGGAAAGCCCCAGGAAAGACCCGCTGTTGTGCTAAGGAATGGGTATCGAGATATGCCCAGGCTTGAATGCCAGGAACAGGATTGGTGAGACCGACCCGGGCCTTTGATATAGCCATGAGTACGCTGTACTCGGAAAAGGCAAGGCGATTTGAGCAACGGGGGCTGGAGGATCCGACCTGCGCTATGTCCGTCCGACGTGAGACCAAAAGTTGCGGTCTGCTAGAGCGCATAGCAAGAGTCTTCGGCCTACGCGCCATGACACAATGGGGGCTACGGGCCATCCCGGTGTAGGAAGACTAACTCCGGCTTCACGCCATGGAGTAAATGCTCAAGAGATTACCGTTGGGTTGTGACCTGATACGGTGGTGGGCAAGAGATTGCCAGAACACCCAAGAATGTGCCCTGAGTGCACGGACCGTTGGGCCGGGTGGCGAACGGTTGTGATGGATTGTATGCGTGAAAGCACATTTTGATGATATATATATTGCCATCCTTGTGATTTGCTATGCTTGCAGGGAAGTACCGCTGCCCCGAAGAAGGGTAGGGTCGTTAATTTGGTCAGCTGAACGCTGACCGTTGCTCTTGTTTGCCACCGTTGGGTGGATTGTCCCTGTACAGGTGCTGGAGAGCCGAGCGGGACGCATAGAGGTTGATGTTCCTGCTGCTGTTGCTGCTACTGCTGCTAGCCCTCGAAGGCTATCTGTGTTGTTGTGTGTTTGCTTTATTGTGGCCGGCCTGCGCGCCAATTTGTTTAGGCCAATGTTTGATAGCTCTGTAAGGCCATAAGGCCAAGGCTTTGTACTTGTGTAAGACATTCCTATCTTGTATAAAATGTGGAGTTTATGTTTGGACATTCATGAGGATTTCAAGTTGTAGTCTAGCTTCCGCTAGAATGATTTGTGTAGGTGCGATGCGCTACTCTTGTATCATCATGTCCTTCACCGCTGTTTTGTGATTATTACTTTGGGGGCCCCGGCCGACCTCTAGAATATATCATATGAACGGATGGGGTTGTTACATTTTGGTATCGGTTGTCTTGGTCTTTCCCTCTCGAAGTCGTGGCTGACTTCTTTTGTGGGGTGCCGAGCACGTGTTTGTGCAAACCAAAGTCTACGAATGAACTCCTGAATGTCCATGATAGGAATGCATATTTGTGTGTTTGAGGAACCTGCGTGTTCTTATTTTGTGTTGTTTGCTTTGGTACGACCGCTAATGTGTGTGTCTTGTCCACCTTAGGTGACACGAAGTGGAGCTGGGCCGTCTGAGCCCCAGCGTTCTGATGAAAGTACGGCACCAGCCGCGGTGCCTACTCCTCCACCGTCTACGGAACATGTGCGTTTAGTTGCGGAGGCCTTATTTACCATGATCCAAGGCCAGCCCCTTAGGCAGGAGCAAGCGGCTGTGAGGCCAGAACAGGTGGCGGCAAGGCCTGAACCTGTCGTGGATTTGGCGTCTCGAGCGGCTGAGAAGCAGCTAACGCGGTTTATGAGTTTCCATCCGCCTACGTTCTCGGGAGCGGGAACTCCAACGCAGGCTGAGGATTGGTTATCGCGCGTCAAGCGAGTGATGACGACGATTGGAATGGCGGAGCATCAGAAAGTTACTTTAGTTACCTTCTTGCTTGAAGGAGAAGCTCGATTGTGGTGGGATGAGATGGAGTTGCATCATTTGGCGGGTCGTCCGTTAACCCAAGTCTCAATGTAAGAATTCTCCAGGCTCTTCCTCGCGAAGCACCTTCCTGCGGCTCAGCGGATAGCCATGGAAAATGAGTTCCAAAGGTTAACACAAGGTGATGGCAGTGTTGACGCCTACCTGCATGAATTTACTCGCTTGGGGCGGTATGCGGGTTCTATATTTGCTGATGAACAGAGGAAGACCAACAGGTTCTATGAAGGACTGAGGGACGAGTTGAGGTTTCTTGTGTCAAGTTCTGTGAACCAAGGTTTCCAAGCATTGGTTGACACCACGACCGCGTTGGAAAAGGATATGAAAAGGGTGCAAGGGAAGAGAGCTTTGACTGTGACACAACCGGAGTGGAAGGTGCCCCGATCGGGGAAATCATTTTATAAGAAGAGATGGGGCAAGAAGTCCAAGCCTAGTGGACAAGCTCCTTCCTCCGTTGTAACGGGAGCAACGTCAGGGGCTACCTCCAAGCCATATACTCGGGTCTGCTTCAATTGTGGCCGCATGGGTCATATTGCGCGAGATTGTCGGATGCCGCCAAAGAGTGAAAAGAAGGCGGGAGCATCTTATGCGGAAAAAGGAAAGGCGGTGGTGGATTCCTCTGCCTCGCAGGCGCAACCCCGGGTATACAATCTTGGCCTGCAGGAGGCCATCAAGCAGAGTGACGTGGTCACAGGTATGAGTTAGTTTTGCATATGCTTTTGGTTGTATGCTTTGCCTAGTACCCCTATGTTTGCGATTTGTATGTGTGACATGTTTAACATAGGCTTTGTGATGATTCGGGGCACGCTGGCGCGAGCACTGTTTGATACAGGTGCATCGCATTCTTTTCTCTCTAGTGAGTTTATTACGCGGCTTGGGATACCCAGTCGTGAAAAGACAGATAACGTCAGAGTGGTGTTGCCGAATGGCTGTTGGATGCTTGCGGATCAAGCTTGCGATGTGGCTGTTCAATTAGGAAGTCGGGATTTTTGTTTAACTACATTTGTTTTGCCAATATCGGAATTCGACGTGATTTTTGGGATGGATTGGCTTGCGGAACAGCATGCTATGATTGATTGCCAGTCCAAAGAAATCACGTTGGGCCAGAATACCGAACAGGAGACAAAGTTCGCGGGTATGCGAGGAGTGGGCGGGACATTGATGTCTGCACTCCAGGTAGTCAAGGCTGTTCGGAAGGGTGCAAAGTGTTACTTTGCACTAATTCAGGCTATTGAGCCTAAGGCCAGTTTGTGCGAGGTTCCGATTGTGGCAGAATTTACAGATGTGTTTCCCACGGATCTCCCTGGGCTACCACCCCAGCGGGAGATTGACTTCACGATCGAGTTGGTGCCAGGTGCGAAACCTGTGGCCCGCTCGCCATATCGCGTTGCGCCAAAAGAGATGGCGGAATTGAATGTTCAACTCCAAGAAATGTTGGAGCAAGGTTATATACGCCCAAGTCTGTCACCTTGGAGCGCGCCTGTGCTTTTTGTAAAGAAGAAAGACGGTGGGTTGCGGTTGTGTATCGATTACCGTGAACTGAATAAGCTGACCGAGAAGAATAAGTATCCGATACCTCGGATTGATGAGTTGTTCGATCAGCTGGTGGGATCGACCGTCTATTCGAAATTGGACCTGAAGTCTGGTTATTACCAGTTAAGAATTCGGGAAGGTGACATTTGTCACAACCCGCATTTTCCCCACAGTAAAAATCGTATCAGAGTAGGAGAAAACACGCGCCGTGATGCCACGTCGTGCAGGGGATAACTGCACACGCTCAGGCAAAACTCCAGACGTTAGATTTAAAGGAAAAGTTGTTAATTAAGTATGAAAGAGAGTCAGTTTTGTTGAGTGGCCGTATCCCTCGGCTCGGTGGATCAACTAGTCCACAGTTAAAACTATATTTATACGCAGCAGAAAATACTTTGGTTCAATTAAATTGACACCTAAGCGAGCATAAGCGTCCCCGGGGACGACTTATGCGCATGACTATGTCTCTAAGGTGAATATAATAGGTATGAAAAATAGTGTTTTACGTTGAGGAGAAGTAGTGTCTTTGATTTGAAAACATGTTATGCAGGGGTACATATATAATACTTTTAGATTTAAAATATCTAACATGCAGCCTAGCATAAATCCTTCCCAGAAGCAAGTAACCAACCTCAAATAGCAAAAACAACAGTTTAAATCATATTCAGCATCACAAAAGCCACCAGTGGGCGCCAACAACCTGACACGAACCCACTGGCGAGTATGTATGTCTATACAGAAGAGTAAAGAACTACCTCACAACAAACGGGGATCAGCAATCTCAGCTACCCTAGAGGCCACCAACAGCCCCTCCAAAGAACTTCCGCTGACTGGCTACAACCTGGACCTGAGGCATTCAAGAAAAGAACACCTCAGCAAGGAAACAATCAAAAGTAAATAGAGCAATAGGTTAATGAGCAATAAGATGAAGGGGCACCAACCGGCAACAAACTGCTACAAGTAAAAGAAAAAGTGAATGACAGAAGGCAAAGAGTACAGTATAAAACACCGCAGAGCACACCAAGTGCGAGCAATAAAACCAAAGGGCCTTACCAAGAGAGAGCCTGCAACAGCACCAAGACATATACATCTGCCAAAAGAAAGGAAGCATAAACAGGAAAGGGACTAACAGTCCTAACACGTGGGTAAGTGGCAGTGGTCAAACATGGGTCTGATTACATAACTAGGATCAGACCCAAAAAGGGCTAAGGGGTCAAACAGTGGCAGCTTTAGGGTCCACACACACCAACCAAACCGGGGCAAAAGGCGGTGGCCACAGCTCTCCACATAAAACCACCCCTCTAGAGGCCACCAAAACTCCACCACCTGCCACGACCCAAGAGTCGGCATGCAGAAAATAGCCGAACACCCAAAGCACCCCCCCCCCCCTAGGGAAAAAGTCAATCTAACAATCCTAAGAAACACACGAACCCAAGACAAAACGTCGGGTCCAACCGACGCGGCCTTGCACGCCTAACCCGAACCAACCCCGAGTCTACCTGACCCCAAACCAAGCGCAGCACCAGTGTCGACACGATGTGTCGACAACCTCGACAAGCCGGCGTCGACACAAGGTGTCGACACAACCACGGCTGGTGTCGACACCAAGTGTCGACACTACAGAGGCCAGTGTCGACACAAGGTGTCGACACTGCCGCGGCTGGTGTCGACACCAAGTGTCGACACCACTGCAGCCGGTGTCGACACATGGTGTCGACACTGCCACTGCTGGTGTCGACACCAAGTGTCGACACACAACTGCAGCCGGTGTCGACACATGGTGTCGACACTGCCACTGCTGGTGTCGACACCAAGTGTCGACACCACTGCAGCGGTGTGACCATGGTGTCGACACTGCCACTGCTGGTGTCGACACCAAGTGTCGACACCACGACTGGCGGTGTCGACACCAAGTGTCGACACCACGACTGGCGGTGTCGACACCAAGTGTCGACACCAAGACTGGCCGGTGTCGACACCAAGTGTCGACACCAAGACTGGCCGGTGTCGACACAACAGTGTCGACACCCCAATTGGCTACAGGAGCCAGATCCAGCAAACGACCAAAAACGGAACGGGGAAATTCTCTTCTCTCTCGAGACGACCTCCATCGGCAATGGTAACTACTCGACCTAGACCGAACCAAATCTGTCCCTAATAGACGAAATCCTCAGGAAAACTGAGATTAACTGGACCTTCCTATACTAACCACGGCATGATCGGGAACAAGCCCTAGCTTACACCTCAGATCTAACAAAAGAGATAAAAGATTAAATCAAAAGAAGGCAAAGATCAACAAGGCAAGGATGAGGGTACATCGCTTGCCTCAATACCAAAAGCTGGCCGGCGGCAACCCCATTCTCGGATCTAGCCGCAGAGCACCAGCTGAGGAGCAGAAAAAGTGCAGATCCAGGCGAGGCAGTCCAGATCCACTCTCGAAACAAGATCCGACCGAAAAACTCCAGGAAAACGGCGTCCGAAGGCTAGGGTGGCCGGCGATTCCTCCTCTCGCACAGGCGACGGCTTCAAACAAGAAGAGAAACAGGAAAAAAAGACAAGAGGGAACCCAGCCCTAAACTGACCCAAGACTAAATATCATCAGTAATAATAATAAACAACAATACATAATAATTACTATTTACACCCAATAACAAAACAACCGAAACCCGAAACTTCTCGGAAAAAGACGAAATTTACGCCGCAGCTAAAAACCCACGCTACGAACGCAACTACGAAGTCGAAATTAACATTCGACGAACAAACCCGGGATAACATCTCCCGAAGCAAAACACAAGCATTCCCTAAGAGGCCCAACCGAGTCATCAAACGGACTCCGGCTAGCTGGGGAATCTTGCTAACAGGCTACAAACAAGCTACACAGGGAACCCTAAGAGCTAAGACCACGCTCTACAACGGCAAAAAGCCGGAAATACGCCATCGTAATGCAGCCAAAGATCAAACGAAGCACAGAAAAACCGGGGGCGTTACAGCCACTCCCCCTAAAAGAAAGTTTCGCCTCGAAACTTTACTCACAACACTCCTATAAAGAAGGGAGAGAAAAAAGCCGGGAAAGGCTAAATAAACAACAAAATAGAACATACCAAGCACAAGATCAGGGAAACAGATGAGGGTGAGCCTCCCTCATAGCCGACTCCAACTCCCAAGTCGCGCTTTCCACATCTTAATTTCTCCATAAAACTTTAACCATCGGAATAGTCTTCTTCCGCAACGCCCGAACTTGAGAATCCAAAATATACGAACAGGCACCTCCACATAAGAAAGATTCGGCTCCAACTGAGGCACAGAATCCAAAACCTGCCTGCCATTCATCACACATTTTCGCAGCTGACTGACGTGAAAGACATTATGTACGCCAGGGAAAATTTGCGGGCAAGCCAGCCTGTAGGCTGATACCCCAATCCGCTCAACAATCGGAAACGGCCCACGTACCTCGGGTCCAACTTCCTATTCTTGCCAAACCGCTTGACTCCAATCAACGGGGAGACCTTTAAGAACACCGAGTCCCCCACAGCAAATTCCAAGTCCGATCTACGCCGATTGGCGTTCTTCTCATATCTTTCCTGGGCTATCCGAAGCTTTTCCCGAATAAGCTTCACAGCGGTCTCCATCTCCTCAAGCGCTTCTGGACCCAACAAAGTCCCTCGCCAAGCTCAGCCCAAAACAAGGGAGTCCTGCAGCGCCTCCCATACAAAGCTTCAAAAGGAGCCATTTGCAAGCTTTCTTGATAACTGTTGTTTATGCAAATTCCATAAGCCGCAAGCGCTCGTCCCACGCTCCTCCGTGGTCCAGAATATAGCATCAGATCATATCCTCCACAATCTGGTTCACTCGCTCCGTCTGACCATTGGTCTGCGGATGATAAGACGTGGAATATCTCAAATCTGTACCCCATCCTTCTTGAAGGCTCTTCCAAAAACGAGACGTGAACCTGGAGTCTCGATCTGATACGATACTTATGGTACACCATGCAATCTGACAACCTCTTCCATATACAGCTCGGCTATCTTCTCATCGGATAATCGATCTTAAATGGCACGAAATGAGCGCTCTTCGTCAATCTGTCTACAATTACACCAAACTGAATCATGCCCCTTAGGCGATCTCGGTAAGCCGGTAATGAAATCCATCGAGATACTCTCCCACTTCCACATCGGAATCTCCAAGGGAGTCAGCTTGCCACAGGCCTCCCATGGTCGGCTTTCACACGCCTGCAAGTGAAACACTCTGAAACAAATGGCTATGTCCTTCTTCATCCCGTACCACCAGGCAATTTGTTTTAAATCATGATACATCTTGGTACACCCTGGATGGTAGGCAACACTAGATCCGTGGGCGTCTCTACACACCATACTCCGGATATCTCCAACTACGGGGACGCAAAACCTGTCACGGTACTTCAAGGTACCCGCATCATCTATAGAGAAATCTGGTAATTCACCCTTCTCAGCTCGAATACACAAATGCAGAAGATCGGGATCGTCCTTCTGATGCAGTCTCGTAAGCGTAATCCACGAAGGTTCTGCTACTGCCATGCTACTCTGCGAATCACAGCTTCCCACAGAAATGTCCATTAACAGAAACTCTTCCACTAGACGCTCGGCGGAAAGATTAAAGATCTTACCTGACTTCCGACTCAGGGCATCAGCCACCACATTTGCCTTGCCTGGATGATACTGAATTTCAACATCATAGTCGGCCACGTACTCCAACCACCGCCGCTGGCGCAGATTCAATTCTTTCTGAGTGAAGACATACTTCAAACTCTTATGATCCGTGAAAATCTTGCACTGCGCGCCATATAGCAAATGCCTCCACAATTTCAGCGCATAGATCACAACTGCAAACTCCAGGTCGTGTGTAGGGTAATTCCTCTCGTGAGTCTTTAACTGCCTCGACCCATACGCAATCACCTTCCCGCCCTGCATCAAAACGCAGCCCAGACCGACATGCGACGCATCCACATAAATATCATACTCATGCCCTCCGTAGGCAAAGACAAAATTGGAGCCGAACATAGCCTTCTTTTTAGTTCCTCAAAAGCCTTCTCACACTTGTCATTCCATATAAAGGCTACATTCTTCTGCGTCAACTTGGTCAAGGCGCGGACAAGGTAGAGAAACCTTCCACAAATCTTCTATAATAACCAGCAAACCCAAGAAGCTTCTGATCTCTTTGGGGTAACAGGTCTCGCCCATTCCATAACCGCAGCGATTTCTCTGGGTCTACCGATATTCCCTCCTTATTAATCACGTGACCCAGAAAAGAAACTTGAGGCAACCAAAATTCACATTGCTCAGCTTGGCGTACAACTTATGGTCCCTCAGAGTCGCCAAGACCAGGCGCAAATGTCGATCATGCTCCTCTGCATCCTTAGAATACACCAAAACATCGTCTATAAAGACAATCACGAACTTATCTAGAAAATCCTTGAAAACTCTGTTCATCAAATCCATAAAAGCTGAGGCGCATTAGTCAAACCGAATGACATAACTAAAAACTCAAAATGCCCATGACGAGAGCGGAACGCCGTCCGCGGAACATCTGACTCCCGAATCCTCAACTGGTGATAGCCCAAACGAAGATCTATCTTGGAAAACACGGCTACCACGCAGTTGGTCAAACAAATCATCGATTCGCGGCAAAGGGTACCTGTTCTTAATAGTAACCTTGTTCAGCTCTCTATAGTCGATGCATAACCTCATCGACCCATCCTTCTTTTTAACGAACAGCACTGGCGCACCCAAGGCGAAGAACTTGCCTTATAAAGCCTTTTGCCAACAACTCATCCAGCTGAATTCGCAACTCTTCCAGCTCTCGCGGGGCCATCCGGTACGGCGCCTTAACGATAGGACGTACCTGGCTCCAAATCTATTGCAACACTCGACATCTCGGTCGGGTGGAAGACCGGGAAGGTCGTCTGGAAACACATCAGAAAAGTCAACGCACCACAGGAATTTCTTCCAAACGGGGCACACTACAATCGACCCTACCAGAGAAACCACACAGGCAAAACAGCCAGAAACAAGCAACTTTCGAGCACGCACCGCAGAAATGATTGGAGACTCCTGGAGAGAATACCCAAAAACGCTCCTGGCTGACCATTGTCTTTGACGTCCAAGCGCTTACCCTTGCACTGGATCACAGCATCGTACCTTGACAACCAGTCCATGCCCAAAATAACGTCAAAGTCCTCCAGGTCAATCACCTTCAAATCTGCCTGGCTAGAAAATCTCCCAACAAAATCGGACAATCAAGGATACCCAGGTCCGTAACCACAGAGTCACCGGAGGGGAACTTAACGCAGAAAGGCCCCCAACACGATCTAAGCCCAGACTGAACCGCTCCACAAAGGCTCTAGCCACGAAACGAGTGGGTAGCTCCAGAATCGAAGAGAACGCGCGCCCAGCGGTTCTTTACCTTAAATCGCCCTACGAATTGCATACGCATCTAAGGCAACAAGCGCTAAAACGAAAACTACACCCGAAAGAGAGACGTAACGAAACGACTGGGGAGGAGTCGAACCTGAGATAACCTGGGTCGAGGTCTGCGCTTCATCTGTCGAGATCACATTCAACTTTCCTTTTCCTTTATCCACTTGCTGAGGCGGTGGCAAGGCCTGGAGGGAACTGGCTGCAGAATAGGCTGGGTCTGGGGCACCTTGTCTTGAGATGACCCTTCTGGCCGCACTGAAAACAGACCTTATCTTTTAACCAACAACGGGCAGCCTCATGCCCCTTCCTTCCACACAAGGCACACACAAAGTCTCCCCTGGACGTACCCTGAATCGCGTGCACCTGTTCCTTCTTCTGCACTCCCAACCTTTTGAAACACTTCTCAAGGGGTGGCCTGGCCGGCCACAAAAGCTACAAATCTCTTTGACCTTCTTTCTTGCGACAGCATCAGGTTCCTGAGGGCTCTTCCCTCACCGGACTTCCGCTTATCCTTCCTTAACTGCTGGCCTCTATTCTTGGCATTCTCAATGGCCTCAACTCTCAAGCAGCTTCAACCGCACTGGCGTAATGACTGCCCCATAGGCATTCGCTAACTGCTGTATGTCGCTTCTTAGTCTACCCAGAAATCGCTTAACTCGGTCTGCCTCAACACTCACCAGACCCGAGCAAACCGACTCAACTTACTAAACTCAATCTCATACTCACTAACCGTGAGTTTCCTCTGCTTTAAGTGAAGAAAGTCGTTCATTAGCCGGTCCCGTTCGACTGAAGGCAGAAACTTACTTAACAACAGCACCTTAATGACTCCCAAGTGCAACCTGCCACTAAGCTCTCTTTCTCCCTCAGCCACCAATTCTTTGCTAAGCCCTTGAGCTGGTAGGCAGCGAGCATCACTCTCTGATCGTCCGTAATCCCTGAGTACGAGAACATTTCCTCAATGGTAATCAGCCAGTCATCCAAATCATGAAATCTGCCTGGCCATCATAGGTAGGGGTCTCAGCCGCTGAAACTGGGATATGAACGCCATCTCTGGAGGCACTACAACCAAAGTCACGGGAGGAGCAGGAGGGCATGGACAGCTACCCCCTCTGCGGGGTTCTGAGCTCTCGGGGGCTGTCCCGCCACAACTGCTACAAGGGACTGAATCTGAGCCTGCATAGCAACTACCTGCCTCGATAACTCCTCATTACTCTGCCGCAAGCTTTCTACCAACGCATCGCTCTGCGCTCCTGACGTCTCACCCTCGGATTGGGGGGTTCGATCTCGTCGCAGGACGTCTCGCCATCCAAAATCGCACAAACTTTAGACAAATCCTAGCCAACAACTAGAACAAAACTACCCGGTACAGACAAACACACTTGAATATGAACTTCAACTCAAAATTGCTCTGGGAGTCGTTTTCACCATGATGGTGTTATGCTTATCCTAAGATGGTTCACCACCATCATACTAACTCAGGTGCCTAAACCATGAATGCATGTATTTGTATTCTTTTTGACTCAAAACCATGTGTGTACATATGTCATCTTGCAAATCTTTAGCTTGGCACGTTGTGCTTATGAAATGATATGCTATGCATGATGTGCTATGCATTCTAAAAAGGCCTTAGTGCATGCCTGGGCGGCGTACACATGAAAATGTTATGCATCCCATACTACATAACATTCCCATGTAACGAGAAAAGAAAACGTGCTAGCCGCATTCATGTGGTGAGGTTATGCATCCATACTACATAACCCTCACATGGCCTCCTATGGTGGATCCATATACAAACACATATTATGCATCCCATACTACATAATATGCCCTGTATACTTCTCATGCTCATGAGTGTAGTGTTCGTGCTTCGGCCAAGACGTGCTGATGACATATCGGTGTGTGGATGATATGATACTAAACACTAAAGCAGACAAGGAAAGGTTGCCCAACCATTTGTCAAGCAACCTCCCTGATACCAACTTGTCAACAACCCGCATTTTCCCCACAGTAAAAATCATATCAGAGTAGGAGAAAACACGCGCCGTGATGCCACGTCGTGCAGGGGATAACTGCACACGCTCAGGCAAAACTCCAGACGTTAGATTTTAAGGAAAAGTTGTTAATTAAGTATGAAAGAGAAATCAGGTTTGTTGAGTGGTCGTATCCCTCGGCTCGGTGGATCAACTAGTCCACAGTTAAACTATATTTATACGCAGCAGAAAATACTTTGGTTCAATTAAATTGACACCCTAAAGCGAGCATAAGCGTCCCCGGGGGACGACTTATATGCGCATGACTCTAGGTGAATATAATAGGTATGAAAATAGTGTTTTACGTTGAGGAGAAGTGTCTTTGATTTGAAAACATGTTATGCATGGGGTACATATAATAATACTTTAGATTTTAAAATATCTAACATGCAGCCTAGCATAAATCCTTCCCAGAAGCTAAGTAACCAACTCAAATAGGCAAAAACAGCAGTTTAAATTCATATTCAGCATCACAAAAGCCACCAGTGGGCGCCAACAACCTGACACGAACCCACTAGGCGAGTATGTATGTCTATACAGAAGAGTAAAGAACTACCTCACAACAAACGGGGATCAGCAATCTCAGCTACCCTAGAGGCCACCAACAAGCCCCTCCAAAGAACTAGCCGCTGAACTGGCTACAACCTGGACCTGAGGCATTCAAGAAAAGAACACCTCAGCAAGGAAACTAATCAAAGTAAATAGAGCAATAGGTTAATGAGCAATAAGATGAAGGGGTACCAACCCGGCAACAAACTGCTAAAGTAAAAGAAAAAGTGAATGACAGAAGGCAAAGAGTACAGTATAAAACACCGCAGAGCACACCAAGTGCGAGCAATAAAACCAAAAGGCCTACCAAGAGAGAGCCTGCAACAGCACAAGACATATACATATGCCAAAAGAAAGGAAGCATAAACAGGAAAGGACTAACAGTCCTAACACGTGGGTAAGTGGCAGTGGTCAAACATGGGTCTGATTACATAACTAGGATCAGACCCAAAAAGGGCTAAGGGGTCAAACAGTGGCAGCTTTAGGGTCCCACACACACCAACCCAAACCGGGGCAAAAGGGGGTGGCCACAGCTCTCCACATAAAACCACCCCTCTAGAGGCCACCAAAACTCCACCACCTGCCACGACCCAAGAGTCGGCATGCAGAAAAATAGCCGAACACCCAAAGCACCCCCCCTAGGGAAAAAGTCAATCTAACAATCCTAAGAAACACACGAACCCAAGACAAAACGTCGGGTCCAACCGACGCGGCCTTGCACGCCTAACCCGAACCAACCCCGAGTCTACCTGACCCCAAAACAAGCGCAGCACAGTGTCGACACGATGTGTCGACACCTCGACAAGCCGACGTCGACACAAGGTGTCGACACAACCACGGCTGGTGTCGACACCAAGTGTCGACACTACAGAGGCCAGTGTCGACACAAGGTGTCGACACTGCCGCGGCTGTGTCGACACCAAGTGTCGACACCACTGCAGCCGGTGTCGACACATGGTGTCGACACTGCCACTGCTGGTGTCGACACCAAGTGTCGACACCACTGAAGCCGGTGTCGACACATGGTGTCGACACTGCCACTGCTGGTGTCGACACCAAGTGTCGACACCACTGCAGCCGGTGTCGACACTGGTGTCGACACTGCCATGTGGTGTCGACACCAAGTGTCGACACCACGACTGGCGGTGTCGACACCAAGTGTCGACACCAAGACTGGCCGGTGTCGACACCAAGTGTCGACACCAAGACTGGCCGGTGTCGGCACAACAGTGTCGACACCTCAATTGGCTACAGGAGCCAGATCCAGCAAACGACCAAAAACGGGAACGGGAAATTCTCTTCTCTCTCGAGACGACCTCCATGGCAATGGTAACTACTCGACCTAGACCGAACCAAATCTGTCCCTAATAGACGAAATCCCTCAGAAAACTGAGATTAACTGGACCTTCCTATACTAACCACGGCATGATCGGGAACAAGCCCTAGCTTACACCTCAGATCTAACAAAAAGAGATAAAAGATTAAATCAAAAGAAGGCAAAGATCAACAAGGCAAGGATGAGGGTACATCGCTTGCCTCAATACAAGAAAAGCCTGACCGGCGGCAACCCCCATTCTCGGATCTAGCCGCAGAGCACCAGCTGAGGAGCAGAAAAAGTGCAGATCCAGGGAGGGGCAGTCCAGATCCACTCTCGAAACCAAGATCCGACCGCAAAAACTCCAGGAAAACGGCGTCCCGAGGCTAGGGTGGCCGGCGATTCCTCCCTCTCGCACAGGCGACGCTTCAACAAGAAGAGAAATAGAAAAAAAAAGACAAGAGGAACCCAGCCCTAAAACTGACCCAAGACTAAATATCAGCAGTAATAATAATAAACAACAATACATAATAATTACTATTTACACCCAATAACAAAACAACCCGAAACCGAACTTCTCGGAAAAAGACGAAATTTACGCCGCAGCTAAAAAACCCACGCTACGAACGCAACTACGAAGTCGAAATTAACATTCGACGAACAAAACCGGATAACATCTCCCGAAGCCAAAACACAAGCATTCCCTAAGAGGCCCAACCGAGTCATCAAACGGACTCCGGCTAGCTGGGGAATCTTGCTAACAGGCTACAAACAAGCTACACAGGGAACCCTAAGAGCTAAGACCACGCTCTACAACGGCAAAAAGCCGGAAATACGCCATCGTAACGCCAGCCAAAGATCAAACGAAGCACAGAAAAACCGGGGCGTTACAACATTCCAAAAAACCGTATTTGGAACGCGTTATGGGCACTATGAGTTCACAGTCATGCCATTTGGAATGTGCAATGCACCCTCGGTGTTTATGGATTGATGCACCGATTTTTCGCGGTACCTGGATCTATTTGTGATATGTCATTGATGACATCCTGGTGTACTCGAAGTCAAACGAGCATGAGATTCATTGCGATTGGTGTTGAACAGTTGAGGCAACTCAGCTTTATGCCAAGTTCTCGAAGTACGAGTTTTGGCTATCGTCAGTGGCATTTTTGGGCCATTGTGAGTGGAGCGGGCATTGCAGTCGATCCAGGAAGATAAGGGCCATACAAGGAGTGGCCAAGTTGTTTCTGTGGCCGAGGTCAGGAGTTTTCCTTGGCCTTGCGGGCTACTATAGAAGATTTGTGGAAAACTTCTCGCGGAGCTTGCCGCTATACACTGACGCGAAAAGATCAGAAGTTCGTTTGGATGCCAGAGTGCGCACGAGCTTTGAAGAGCTGGAGATTCGGTGACCACGGCGCGGTGTTATCTTCGCCACGTGGAACGACGGATTTGTAATTTATAGTGATGCCTCAGGGAGCGGCTTAGGATGCGTTCTTCTGCAGAGCGGAAAGGTGATTGCTTATGGCTCATGCCAACTGAAGGTGCACGAGCGAAATTATCCGTCCATGATTTGGAACTAGCGGCGGTGATTTTTGCACTCAAGTTTGGCGACACTACCTTATGGAGTGAAGGTGGAGATCTATACCGATCATAAGAGCCTAAAGTATCTTTTGGAGCAAAAAGACTTGAACATGCGACAACGAAGGTGTTGGAGTCCTTGGGGACTACACTTTCGAGATTCACTATACGCCCGGAAGGGGAATGTTGTCGCGGATGCCTGAGTCGGCGGATTCGGCTAGAGCGAATTGGTTACAAAGGCATGATAAACGCCTTATCCAGGAGTTGGAGGCGTTATAGATCTATTGTGTTGACAAGAATTCCACTGCCATTGCATGTTTAAACTGGACCGAGGTGCAATGTGACCTTGCGGACCGAGTTCAACGGGCAACGGAGTTGGATGAAGATCTCTTACGCTATGTGAATGAAGGGCCAGAGGGCAAATTCACCTGGATTGACGGTCTTTTGCGAAAAGAGGGTCGTTTGTGCGTCCCAAATGTGGGGAAACTGAGGGAAGAACTGATGTATGAAGCACATTATACAAAGTATTCCATTCACCCCGTGAGCACAAAGATGTTCAACGATATGAAGAAGCTTTTCTGGTGGCCAGGGCTCAAGAAAGATGTTGCCATTTATGTCTCTAAATGCCAAACATGTGCGTTGGTGAAGGCGGAATGCCAAAAGCCGGGCGGTTATCTAAAGTCACTGCCGATCCCAGAGTGGAAATTTGATGACATTTCCGTGGATTTTGTGCACGGGTTGCCAAGATCGCAGCGAGGAAATGATTCCATTTGGGTCAATGTGGACCGGCTAACGAAAGTAGCACATTTTCTCCCGAACAGGCGGGATGATTCAGTTGAAAGTTTGGCAAAGTTATATGTTGACCAGATTGTGCGGCTTCACGGTGTTCCTCGGAGCATCGTAAGTGATCGAGATGGGCGATTCACGTCAAATGATTGGAGGCTAGTTCACTGACTGTTGGGCACGAAGTTGACTTTCAGTACGGCCTTTCATCCCCAAACGGATGGCCAAACTGAACGTACCAACAGAACAATGGAGGACATGCTCCGAATGTGCGCCCTTGACTTCGGAAAGAGATGGGAAGATCATCTCTATATGGTCGAGTTTTCATATAATAACAGTTACCAGGCGAGCATTGGGATGGCACCATATGAAGCTCTATATGGACGGAAGTGTCGTACTCCCTTGGCTTGGATAGAAGCGGGCGAAGCTCGGGTGTTGTTAACCAAATGAGGTTGAGGAAGCAACTCAACCATACGGACGATTCGAGAGAGATTGCTTATTGCTCAAGATCGACAAGCGAAATACTACAACGCCAAACACCGGAACGTGGAATTTGCGGTTGGCGATTGGGTCTACTTGAAGATCAAGCCATTCAAAGGTGTCTCCAGGATTCGACGATTGAAAAAGTTGAGTCCAAGATATTTGGGTCCTTTTGAAGTGGTTGAGCGAGTGGGCGAAGCGGCTTATCGGCTAGCTCTGTCGGCAGACTTGGGTGGATTACATGATTTCTTTCACATCTCGGTGCTTCGGAAGGCCGTGAAAGATCCAGCTCAAGTGCTCGCGGATGATCGTGTGTCGGCGGAGTATGGGCTAACAACGAGAGTTAGACCCATTCAGATCGAAGATCGAGCCGAGAAACAGTTGCGGAACAAGGCGGTCGCCATGGTAAAAGTCCTGTGGGACAACTGCGGCCGTGAAGAACTGTCATGGGAGCGAGAGCAAACCATGCGCGAAGAGTTCCCTGAACTGTTTTTGTAATCTCGAGAGAGAGGATGTTGTAACAGAAACTTTTATATGTTGTAACATATTTCTTGCTGTTTACTGATTGCCTTCCTGTGTCTGAATTTCGAGGACGAAATTTCCTGTAGGAGGGGAGGATTGTAACAGCCCAAATTTCTGAAACAGGAAATTTTTGGGTGACACGGCCTGGGACACGGGCGTGTCCCAGGGCGTGTCAGCTGACACGGCCTGCGACACGGGCGTGTCGCAGGGCGTGTCGCAGGGCATGTCGAGGTGTGTCGACGATCGGGCTTTGTCTCGACGATTTTTAGCTCGACGATGTGTCGAGAGGAGACACACAGACTAGGACACGGGCGTGTCCAAGGCCGTGTCACATGCTCGACGACTTTGTCTCGGCGATCGTCGAGTGTCGAGACGTGTGTGCCGAGTGTCGAGATGTTGAACACGGCCTGTGACACGGGCGTGTCACAGGGCGTGTCAAATCGGGTCGACGAACTCAGCCCGCCGAAGGATTTCGACAGGGCGTGTCTTTGTGCCGTGTCAGGGCACACGGCCTGGGACACGGGCGTGTCACAGGCCGTGTGAAGTCTCGGGATGATTTGGGATTTTTTTCGCCCAGGCACACGGCCACAGACACGGGCGTGTCTGAAGGCGTGTTGGTGATACGGCCCATGACACGGGCGTGTCCCATGGGCGTGTCACTGGTTTGGATAAGTCGGTTGACCACCGCTTGAGGCACACGGCCTGGCACACGGCCGTGTCCGAGGCCGTGTCGGGTCAAAATTTGTGTTTTTGGCAAAATCGTGGCCGTCCATTCCTTCAGCTGGGATCCAAGGGCTGAAGCCTCTTCCTCTTTTTCCTAAAGGCCGAAAACTGAGAAGTGATTCTCATTTGTTTTGGCCTTAATCTTTGTTCAAGTTAAGAGAGAAAGAGAGAGAGAAAGGAGGAGGAAGAAGGAAAGGGGGCTGCTGGTGGTGGTGCTGCTGGTTACCGACGAGAAATCCGAAGTCGGCGTTGCGGAGGAAACGCTCTTGGGAGTCTTGCAAGCAAGCTTTGTGGTCATGGCATCGAAGCGGTTGTCAAGGGTAACGACTTTTCTTCCTAGCCATGTGAAGGTTCTTTTTGGCATAGCTTTGTGATTTCCCCACCAGAGGTGGCTGATTTTGGAAATCTTTGGGTGGATGCTTGACATCCCCTTTGTTAGCATATAGATCCGGAAATGGAGTACGGAATAGGCATGCTGTGTGAAGCCCATCTGGACAGGTTGGTCTGGATTGGTGATGTTGCATACGAACCGGAGAAGACTCCGTGATAACGTGTAGTGTATGAAGTCTACGGGTTATACCTGCGAAAAGGAGTAGCAGGAAGTACTGGGGTGGTAGCGCAGGAAAAATAGCCATGTGATGTTTTTGGGTCCAACCTATGAATGAGGCACAGGAAGTACTGGTGTGACCAGGAAATGCCCTTTTTATGATGCTTGATGTCGTAGGATGTCCACCTGTGAAGCGAGTAACAGGAAGTACTGGCATGATAGCCAGGAAAGACCCCTGACATTTGTGCTTGTGCGGTGTCTACCTGTGAAGAGAGTCACAGGAAGTACTGGGAAGCCCAGGAAAGACCCACTGTTGTGCTAAGGAAATGGGTATCGAGATATGCCCAGGCTTGAATGCCAGGAAAAGGATTGGAGAGACCGACCCGCGCCTTTGATATAGCCATGAGTACGCTGTACTCCAAAAAGGCAAGGCGATTTGAGCAACGGGGGGTGGAGGATCCGACCTGCGCTATGTCCGTCCAACATGAGACCAAAAGGTGCGGTCTGTTGGAGCGCATAGCAAGAGTCTTCGGCCTGCGTGCCATGACACAATGGGGGGCTACGGGCCATCTCGGTGTAGGAAGACTAACTCCGGCTTCACGCCATGGAGTAAATGCTCAAGAGATTTACCGTTGGGTTGTGACCTTGATACGGTGGTGGGCAAGAGATTTGCCAGAACACCAAGAATGTGCCCTGAGTGCACGGACCGTTGGGGCCGGGGTGGCGAACGGTTGTGATGGCTTGTGTGCGTGAAAGCACATTTTGATGATATATATATTGCCATCCTTGTGATTTGCTATGCTTGCAGGGAAGTACCGCTGCCCCGAGAGAAGGGTAGGGTCGTTATAATGGTCAGCTGAACGCTGACCGTTGCTCTTGTTTGCCACCGTTGGTTGGATTGTCCCTGTACAGGTGCTGGAGAGCGAGCGGGACGCATAGAGGTTGATGTTCCTGCTGCTGTTGCTGCTACTGCTGCTAGCCCTCGAAGGCTATCTGTGTTGTTGTGTGTTTGCTTTATTGTGGCCGGCATGCGCGCCAATTTGTTTAGGCCACTATTTGATAGCTCTGTAAGGCCATAAGGCCAACGCTTTGCACTTGTGTAAGACATTCCTATCTTGTATAAAATGTGGAGTTTTATGTTTGGACATTCATGAGGAGTTCAAGTTGTAGTCTAGGCTTCCGCTAGAATGATTTGTGATAGGTGCGATGCGCTACTCTGGTATCATCCTGTACCTTCACCACCTTTTTTGTGATATATACTGTGGGGCCCCGCAGGACCTTCTAGAATAATCATATGAATGAATGGTGTTGTTACATTGAGTCTCTTCTTATGCATGAGTTCTGTGAGAACGAAGGTATCAGACATTGCTTCTCAGCTCCTAGAACTCCTCAACAAAATGGGGTAGCTGAAAGGAAGAATAGAACCTTAATTGAAGTTGCGGCAAATACTTGCAGATGCTTACATGCCCCTATCCTTTTGGGCAGAGGCTGTAAGCACAACAAAACTATGTACTGAATAGGAGTTTAATACATAATCTTAAGAATAAGACTCCCTATGAATTGCTTAAAAAGGAAGAAACCTAAAATCACCTATTTTAAAGTATTTGGTTGCATATGTTATATTCATAATAATAATAAGAAATATATTAGAAAGTTTGAAGCTAAGGCTGAAGAGGGAATTTTTCTAGGATATTCCCAAGTCAGCAAAGCTTATAAGGTGTTAATAAATCTTCTTTAAAAATTGAGGAATCAATACATGTGACTTTTGATGAGGCTAACATATCTTATAAGGAGAAAGAAATTTCTACCAATAGCACTTTGTAGGTACCTCACTTGTGTGAGAAATTGGTGAGTTAAACCTTCCACAAGAGGTTATATCACCTCCTCCTCCACAAGATGATGAATACAGTGAAGAAGAACTTTGGAAGAGGTTGAATTTCATTCAACAACAGACATTATTCCACAAGAGAAATAAATCCAAAATGTTGTTGCTGAACCAACTCCACCACTGATCTTGTCACACTAAAGGATCACCTTAGATCCCAAGTGATGGGGACATGTCAGTAGGTGTGCATACAAGGCATCAACTCAACCAAGATCTGATGCATGCCTGTTTACTCTCTCAAGTTGAGCCTCAATCAATAAAATATGCTGAGCAAGATCCCCACTGGATCATTGCAATGCAAGAGGAACTTAATGAATTTGAGAGATGTAGAGTTTGGGATTTAGTTTCAAGACCCAAAGACAACCCAATCATTGGAACTAAATGGGTATATAGAAATAAGCTAGATGCCCAAGGTATAATTGTGAGAAACAAGGCTAGGCTTGTTGCTCAAGGTTATAGGCAAGAAGAAGGAATAGACTATGACCAAACTTTTGCACCAGTTGCAAGGTTAGAAGCAATTAGGATCTTCCTTGCTTATGCTGCCTACAAGAAGTTTAAATTCTATCAGATGGATGTCAAGAGTGCCTTTCTGAATGTAGTACTTAAAGAAGAGGTTTACGTTTAACAACCTCTAGGTTTTATCTCTCCAATTTATCCTTCATATATCTTTAGACTGCATAAAGCTCTTTATGGTTTAAAGCAAGCTCCAAGAGCTTGGTATGAGACCTTAGCTAGCTTCCTGATAGAGCATAAATTTACTAGAGGTATTGTAGATAGGACATTATTCACTAGGCACCATGAGGATCAAATTTTGTTGGTACAAATTTATGTAGATGACATTATATTTTGGTCCACATATTCCAAACTATGCAAGTGGTTTTCTGACCTCATGCATTCAAAGTTTGAAATGAGTAGCATGGGTGAGCTCTCCTACTTCCTTGGTCTCCAAGTGAAGCAGCTACCTGATGGCATCTTCATATCTCAGGCTAAATATGCTAAAGAGCTTATTAAAAAGTTTGGGATGGCTGATGCCTCAGCAAAGAAAACACCCATGACCACTAATGATGTAATAGATTCTGATGAACATGGGAAACCTATTGATTAGAAATTATATAGGGGCATTATTGGGTCCCTACTATACCTTACAGTAAGCAGACCTGGCATAATGTTTACTATATGTATTTATGCTAGGTTCCAAGTGAACTCTAAAGAATCTCACCTAGTTTTCCTAAAAAGAATTTTGAGATATATAAAGAGGTTTCCTAGTCTAGGACTCTGGTATCCTACTGAGTCAGAGTTTGAGTTAACTGGATACTCAGATGCTGACTTTGCTGGATGTAGAGTAGACATGAAGAGTACCTCATGAACATACCAGTTCCTTGGTATGAGATTAGTGTCTTGGTTCTGCAAGAAACAGTCATCTGTGTCTACATCCACTGCTGAAGCAGAATATATTGTAGCTGGTAGTTGGTGTTCCCAGATGCTGTGGATTCAAAACCAATCCTGGACTATGGGTTAACTTAAATAATTCAACTCTCTTATGTGATAACACAAGTGCTATATCCATAGCACAAAATCCAGTCCATCATAGTAGGACTAAGCATATAGACATTAGACATCATTTCATTAGAGAGTGTGTAGATAAAATAAATTAAACGTATCTATATCTACACTGATTTACAAAGAGCAGATATTTTCACTAAACCCCTGGATGAAAGAAATCACTTGTTCTTATATATCAGCCTGAAATGATAATGGAGAAGCTTTAATTTAATTTTTGTCTATAGTCGATGAATTTTTCAAAGTTCTTTGAACGGAGATCGACGAACTGGGAATAGTTCTAGAGATATTCGTCGAACGGAGATCGACGAACTCTTTGTGAGTGAAGTTATTTTCGTCGAACGGAGATCGACGAATCTGATCAGAAAAGTTTCGTCGAACGGAGATCGATGAAATGTTTCAAAACTTCTGACTAAGCTCGACGAATTTTTTAACTATAAAATATTTCTTCGACCTCAGATCGAAGAATTCTTTATTTTTCACTAAACGAAGTTTGTCGATTCATATTCTGAAAAATCTTATATCTAGGTTTATCTTCGACCTCCATCCCGCACTTTCATTTCAATTGCACTTGATATCTTTTGTTTGTTGCAGGCGCACTCATGGTGATTCCATCAGGTAGTCTTGGAGTAATGAAGTTTGATACATGATTTGATATAGATTTTGAGCCGTTTCAACACTCGGATCCTATCTTCCTGAAAATTCTGCAACTGCTCGAAGACTAATAGTTGAAAAATCTGATGACACCAGAATAAAGATAGCTGGTGCAGAGATCAGAGAATGGGTTTACACATCTCCTCCCTAGATTAGAAACACCATGACAGGCACAATATTGGAAATGAAGTCTCTCTTACCCACGCCGTCCTGACGATATTTTGGATTAGCAAATGGTGAAGAAGAACTGGAGATTGATAATGAGGAATTTGGTGAGATGTTAAATAAAATGGATTATTTTGGAGCAGCACCCAACAAACTGCTAAAGAAACATCTATCTACTGAATATAAGTTTCTAGAAAATGTTATGGGCAAAGTACTGCTAGGCAAACACACAGCCCTGACTACATCACTAGGCATCAATTCCTGTTGATATGTGTTGTGGTGAATAAGAAGCCTGTAATGGGGCTAAGATTATGTTTGAGATGATCAGAAAAAGAACACCAAGAAAGAGGTGGTGTTTTTGGAAGAATTTTGGGAATTTCCTTCAGGAAAAGGCTGTTGAATCCCTGGTCATACTAACACATTCATTAATGCCTCCAAGAGGCTCACTTGTGCCCTCTTTGGCAGGTGGAGAGGAACATCACCAAGCCATCCAATGATTCTTCCTCTTCCTCCAGGCCTTCTGAGAGTACAATGGCTGCTCTAGCCACTCCCCCACCCTGCTAAAGATGCTCCATTTTTCTTCCACCACCTCCAGCCATCCAAAGTAATCCCGAGATGGTACACCAACTCCCCTCACGGTTCACAGCACAGTCCCAAACTACACCACTTCCATCATCTCCAGTACCTCCATCACAAACTCATATTCACTCTCATACATTCCCTTCACAAAAGTCATATTCACTCTTGAAAGAAATAGTGCCTAAACCTAGAGGGGGGGGGGGGTGAATAGGTGAACTTAAGCTTTTTAAAATTACAGCAGAAACACTTAACAATAAGAGCTGTATTTGCAATTCTCTACAGCAATTCATCACAGAACATAGAGCAATCACAGAATTAATCACACACAGAGTACACACAGATTTATAGTGGTTCCCCAGGTCTGGGTACATCCACTTTCCCCCTTTTCCTATCTAGTAGTGTACTAGATTCAGCCTAAATTCTCCACTTCTTCTCAGATCCTCAGATCTTACAACTCAGAACCCCAAACAGGTTCCTACAACTTAGAGTGATCCCACTCCTACAACTCAGTCACAAAAGCCCTAGCACTCAGTCTTCACCATGACTTACACTCAGAGAACAAATTCTGCTACAACTCAGGCACTAGGCCGTACCTCAGTATTCAACAAGACCTACACTCAGAGCACACTGTCTCCTACACTCAGCCTTTATAAATTAGGCTTACAGCTCAGATCCCTTAGGATCCTACAAAAAATAATATTTACAAAGTATACAACCACAACTCTGAAAGAGAGAGATGAGTTGAGTGGTTTCTTGATGAGTTCTTGGAAGAACTTGGTAGAGATCAACCTCCCTTGGCTTTCTTCAAAGCTTCTTGAATTAGAACACAATAGAGTTGTATCTCTATGCAGATGATCTTCAATCAACTGCTGTCTTGAGATTCTGATTTCAATATGAATCTTCTTTATCAGCCTGGTTCAACAGCTGGTCTTCTTAGAAGGAGCTCTCTCTCTCCAACTTCTTAGATCTTCTCTTGAAGGTCTCTTCTTGTTGTGTTGTCTTTCATTTCATTAATTGATTGCTTCTGTTGAAGGAGAAAGGTCTTTAAATAAGCTTTCTCCATGGTGACCGGCTGATCCGGTTTCTAACAACTTTCTGATGGCTCTAACAGTTGCCGTTGATCGGTTGAAATGATAGCTGTCAAGTCATCCAGTCACTTCTTGAAATCTCCATTACTGTCTGAAAGTGTCGAGATAGATAGTCTTTATGTGTCGACACAAATAGACTAAGTGTCGACACAAGTAGACTAAGTGTCTACACTAGCCTTCATGGTGTCGACACAACTCCTTGTGTTGATGTAACATCTTCTCGACACTGCTTCTTCAGAATGTGTCGACACTGATCCTGTGTGTAGATACAAGCCTTCTGTTGAATGTGCCGACACTGGTTGAGTGTGTCGACACAAATACTTCTTCAATACTTAGTTGATTTCTGCTATGTGTCGACACAACTCCTTTGTGTCGACACATCTTCTTGTGTGGAGACTTTGCTAAGTGTCGACACACCTCCTTTGTGTCGACACATTCCTTCATGTGTTGAAACTTTGTTGAGTGTCGACACATCTCCTTGTGTCGACACATGTACTTGAACTTTATTGAAGTTTACTGAGTGTCGACACAGCCTCCTAGTGTCGACACATGTACTTGAACTTTGTTGAAGTTTGCTGAGTGTCGACACAGCCTCCTAGTGTCGACACATGTGCTGTCGACAAAGTTTCTCTGGGTGTCGACACTGCCTCTAAGTGTCGACACAGATAATGTTGACAATCTTCACTGTGTGAGACACAACTGTATGTGTCGACACTTTTTTCTGGTGTCGACTCTGCCTTCCTGGTGTCGACACAATTACTCCAAGGGTAGACACAGCTTCTCTAGGTGTCGACACAAGCCTTCTTAAGTGTCCACACTTTTATTCTAGGTGTCGACACATGGACTTAGAATCTTTTATGCTTTCCCTGCAATTACTTAACCTGCACAAATAAACTCAAATCACATCAAATACATCTTGATGTATATCATTGAGTAGGGTGAGGCTTCTTCAAATCAGGTACATATATTCCAATGTACCCAACAATCTCCCGCTATTTGGAGAAGTCATAACCCTTAGTCAATGATATACACCATACATAACAAATACTTAATGTGTTGTATAACAATATTAAATGACAGGAAAAATACTTAAACATGTATGAACAGAACATGTATAAACAATTATCTCAGGACAATTAATGTAATAGATTGAACATATAACATTGTTCTTACAACTCCAAACATTTTCATTAATCAAAAGTTTACATAGAGTTAAATGCAAATGATTACAAATTATAAACTTAAGAAAATTTCTATCCTATGGCTGCTCAAGCTCCTTGATAACAATTCCTTTTCCAGATTGAATCTTTGCTTGAACAGTAGCATCATTGTCATCAACAGGCTTCTTCCCTTTGAGATCTTTTTTTTTCAGCTCTTCAGCCTTTATCTTCTACCTTCAAAATAGTGATAAGCTTAGGGAAATACTTGCTAGGCTCTTGTGCATTAGGAAGTAGCTTTCCCAGTTTAGCCTTCCTTCTATATTGTACAGTGGCCTTTTGCCTATTCTCATGTTTTCTCCACTCTTGTTAGAATAACATTTGCCTCTATCCAGGATATGTCCTTAGCAGCCTTCCAAGCAGTCAAATGATATCCTAGATATGGGCTCCATTGTTCAAAATCTGGCCTTAATTCAGCCTGCTCTCTGAACCTTTTCTTAGATATTGGGCCTTTTGTTCTTTTAGAGCTTGCCCTTATTATTTAAGATTGCCTATGGCACAGGCTGTACTACGTTTCAAGAATAACATTCTGATTACACTCAGGAGGACTATACATAGACTGTACCTCTGATATCATATCAAAATCTACAGGAGGATATATCACTGAGCTACTTCAGCTTATTCTCCTCCAAAGTAAGCAGTATTTATTCCAGACTCTGCCAACATTGTCATCATCACATAAAGGTGGATATCCCAGGGTAGCTCTGATGGAGTTTGAATCCCATTTGCATGATCAGAGCCTGCTTTGACTAAACACCCTATACCTCTTTTATGACTTCTCTTTCTATGTGATCTCTAAGATCATCCTTTTGGAATCTTATCTGGGCATTCAATAGTTGACTCCATCTTTATAGAAAGGTTTGAACTTTTGAAGCTGGCAGAAATAGCTTTCTGAGAATCTTCAATGGCAGTTTCACAGCAGTGAGACTCTCCTGTAATTCTTATCAAATTCTTCTTTGGTAGTTGCACTTACTGCAGGCTATGCAGTAGTAATTTTCATTTCAGTTACAATGGCATTATGTGAGAAGAAATGAGATTATCATTCATCCTTATCTGGTTTTCCAGGACATAGCCTTGCTTCACTACAATTTCATCAACCTGTTTCTTGATGTTCTCTTGATGAGTAGCCAGATAGACTACTGCATTTCCTCCTTTATGGAAGCAGTCAGTCATTTCTTTTTGTTTTGATTCACTTCAAATCTTATAGATTTGATGTTTTGTGCCAGATCAAATTACAGTGTTATGCCCTTCATCCATATTTCTAGAGCTTTCCTTTGCTCATCTAACTTAATCTGCAAAGCCACCATCAGTGAACTATAATCAGAAGATGGGGCAGGGTGTGGAGCAAGTGTCTGCCGTGCTTTCTTGTAGTTCTGGCTTCTTCTCTTGAAGACCTGGAGCTTCCTTTTCTTGGCCCTAGCAGCCTTTCATCCTCTGAAGCAGAGTGCTAGAGCAATATCTACTCTATCCTTAGGACTAAGAGGTAGTTCCTTCTCAGTCCTTTGTATTTGCTCAGCATCCTTTGGTCCACAGTCTCTGTCTAGCAGACTCCTCTATTTGCTCCCCCTCAATATTGATCTCTCCCCCTCAACAGCAGCTATCTCTCTCTCAGGTCTGTCTGTACAAGATCAGGGAACAGCTCTTCTAAGTAAACTCATGCTGAGGTTGAACTGGAGAATCTCTAATCTCAGGATCAACTGATACTTCTTTATCAGCAATTGATGTGTCCTCCATGACAACATCTTGTGGTTCACTATGTAACTGTGTTTGCTGATAACATCAGGTAATGAGTCAGTCAAACTTCATCTTCATAGTGAAATCTAATTGATTAACTTCAGTGATTACCTCTAGTATTGTTTGGGTAGCCTTTCACTCTCTAATGAGTTGGCTCTTCCACATGTAGAGGCTCCCCTGGAGTGGATCCAGGTGAATTGGGCTTGTTGAGGTAGCTCCCCCTGCCTTTGAGCATCCTCTTGTCTTGCGGTGATTGTCCAGCATTTCTACCCTCTTCATCATCTGAACTAAACACCACTTGCTCCTCTGAGCTACTTGAGGATTCTTGTGCCACAATGGCTGTCTTCTTCTTCTTCTTCTTCTATGGTGTTTCCTTTTCTGGAGTTGGTATCTCTTTTGTCAATACTCTATCCCACCTAGAGATAATCCTTACATCCATTCTCCTCATGTGGTTTATCTTGAACCTGCAGCTTGGTTCATCACTTCAGGAATACTTCCTGCTAAGTACAGACTCAGAATTCTTCCCAGATTGGGTTTCTTCAGGCTCTCTTTTATCTTGTCAAACATGACTGCAGACCAATCAGTATTAAGTTTGAATGTTATCTTTGTCATTAGACTGAACATGTGAGCAGAGATTCGATCATTCCCACCAGGCTTGCTCAGTATTACTTTTCCTACTATTTCAGATAGAAACTTTCCTTGTATGTTCATCCCTTTTCTGTTGAAAACTGATCCAATTTTCAGGTTTGAGTCTAATCCACACCATTTCAATGCCTCTCTAGTCGTAGAAGCAGATACATCTTCTTCCTCTTTTGTTCTTGGTAGTTGAAGTACGTTTCTTAGACTTTTCTGTGTGACCTTGACTTTTTTCCCATGAACTCTGGACTTTATCTTGAGTCCTGATTCATCAAGAGTAGCTGCACTCAAGAATTCGAGGACTTACTTCTTCCAGATCTTGATTGGTTCTGATACAAGGTACTCTAATCTAATCTCGGCAATTAGGGTTACCACACCTTTGATTTCTGGTTCCGCATCATCAAAGGCATGATGCACGAGCTCATATCCTTCGTTACTGTTCTCTTCTAGCTTGGGCGCCATTAGGGTTTGAAGAAATTTTGAATTTAGAGAAGAGAGATGTCGACACACAAGTTTGGTCTCGAGACTAAGGTGAGCGTGTCGACAAACAATGGGGAAAACCTATTTATACCTTTCTAAAATTGAAGGTGAAAAGGCGTGTTAACATACTTGAATTGTGTCGACACTGTTGAAAAGTGTCGACACTTACTTATAATGTCTCGACAACTATATGTTGACACAAATATAGTCGACAGAATATATGTGTCGACACTTATACATCTCAGCTCGACACTTAGTCGAGACTCTATTAGACTAATTTTGTGTACATCTTAAGTGTCGACACCACCTTGGATGTGTCGACACCTATACTGCATATTTCGACACTAATTCTCTGAAGTGTCGACACAGGCTTCCTAAATGTGTCAACACCATTTCTCTGAAATGTCGACACCACTTTTATGTGTCCACACAGACAACTCTGTGTGTCGACACCATTTTACTTAGCCAATTTTTGTAAACTATTCTAAGTTTATCATTCCTAATTCAATTTTAAATTTATTGAATTTAGTTTCATCTAAGGGCTTGGTATACATATCAGCTAACTGATTATCTGTATTAATATACTCTAAGGAAATGTCTCCTTTTTCTACATGTTCTCTTAAAAAATGGTATTTTATTTCTATGTGCTTAGTCCTACTATGGGAGACAGGATTATTTGCAATAGAAATAACACTTGTAGAATCACAAAATAAAGGTGTTCTACTTACTTGAATAGCATAATCTTCTAGCTGATGTTGAATCCATAGAAGTTGAGTACAGCAACTTCCTGCAGCCACATACTCTGATTCTGCTGTGGAGATAGTCACACTTGTTTGTTTCTTGCTACTCCATGATACCAGCCTTCCACCTATAAATTGACAGGTTCCTGTGGTACTCTTCCTATCTTCCTTACAGCCTGCAAAATCTGCATCTGAATAACCTGTCAGTTCAAAATCTCCATTCCTAGGGTACCAAAGGCCTAGATAAGGTGTGCCCTTAAGATATCTCAAAATTCTTTTGACTGCTGTCAAATGAGATTCTTTAGGGCAAGCTTGGTACCTAGCACATACACATGTAGCATACATGATATCTGGTCTACTAGCAGTCAAATATAGTAGAGATCCAACTATCCCTCTATACAAAGTTTCATCTACAGGTTTCCCTGCATCAACTTTACTTAGAGACATGCTTGACCCCATCGGAGTTTTCATGATAGTGGATGATTCCATACCATACTTCCTTATCAACTCTAGGGTGAACTTAGACTGGCATATGGATAATCAATCTTCAGTCTATCTAACTTGGAGACCCAAGAAGAACTTAAGTTCCCCCATACTGCTCATTTCAAATTGTCCTTGCATTAGTTTTGCAAACTTCCTGCAAAGACTATTTTCTATAGACCCAAATATGATGTCATCTACATATATCTGGACTAAGATAATCTTGCCTCTGGATTCCTTAAGGAATAGAGTCTTGTCTATTTTCCCCCTTGAGAATTTGTTCTTAATGAGGAAACTAGACAGGGTTTCATACCAAGCCCTAGGGGCTTGTTTTAACCCATACAAAGCATTCCTAAGTCTATATACATAATCAGGTTTAAGAGAATCTACAAAACCTGATGGCTGCTCTACATAGACTTCTTCCTTCAGGTTTCCATTCAGAAAAGCTGACTTAACATCCATTTGATATACCTTAAATCCTTGATATGTTGCGTAGGCAAGGAACATCCTTATTGCTTCCAGTCTTGCTACTGGAGCAAAGGTTTGATCAACATCAATACCTTCTTCCTGCCTATATCCTTTTGCAACTAGTCTAGCTTTATTCTTTATAATAATTCCATTCTCATTCAACTTGTTTCTAAAGATCCACTTAGTTCCAATAATGTTGTGGTCTTTTGGTTTAGGAACTAGCTCCCAGACTTTGCATCTTTTGAACTGGTTCAACTCCTCTTGCATGGCCTCAATCCAATGAGGGTCTAGGATTGCTTCTTCAAATTTCTTTGGCTCTACTTGGGATAGAAAGCTGGAGTAGAGAACTGTACTTAGATTCCTGCTCCTTTTTTGTACCCCTTGTCTGAGATCTCCAATAATTTGATTGGCTGGATGATCCTTTAAATGCCTATTTGCTGGAGGCAGCCTGTCTTCAAGTTGTACACCTTCATTCTCTTAATTTAGCTGCACCTCTTGGTCTTCTTCAGCTTCAGGAGTATCTTGTACTCCCCCTAGACAATAGCCACCTTCTTCCACTTGCTGACTTGCAGTATGACCTTCTGTTAGGGTAAGCTTGTCCATCTTCTCAGTTACACCTGTGGAGCTGCAGACACTTCTAGGCAATTCATTGTTAATGAGTCTAGCTTAATCAAAAACTACATGAACAGACTCTTCTACAACTTGAGTAATCAAGTTGTAGACCCTATAAGCCTTACTATTGTTGATGTACCCAACAAAGATCCCCTCTTGGGATTTGGCAGCAAACTTGGTTAGATAAGACTTACCATTGTTAAGGATATAGCACTTGCAACCAAAGATCCTAAAATAGGATAGATTTGGTTTTCTGCTCTTCACAATCTCATAGGGGGTCTTCTTGTGGCTCTTGGTGATAGTAGCCCTATTGATTACATGACATGCAGTATTAACTGCCTCAGCCCAGAAATACTCTGGGAGAGATGTGTCACTCAATAGTGTTCTACCAGCCTCTATCAAGGTTCTATTTTTCCTTTCAGCAATACCATTTTGCTGAGGTGTTATTGGTGAGGAAAATTCTTGAAAAATTCCAAATTTTTCATACAGTTTTGTCATACTGTCAGACTGAAATTCAGTATCATGGTCACTTCTAATTTTGACCACTGTACTGTCCAATTCATTCTGAATTTGTTTAACAAAACTATACAAGATACTTGGAGTTTCAGATTTTTGTCTAAGGAAGAACACCCAGGAATACCTTGAATAATCATCTACAACCACAAATTTGTAGACCTTCCTACCTAGGCTGTGAACTGGCATAGGACCAAAAAGATCCATATGCAAGAGGTATAAACACCTCACATCATCTTTGTTCTCAAGGCTAAGAAAGGTGGATTTGGTCTGCTTGCCTTTTTGACAAGCTGAGCATATCCCAACCTTTATACACTTAACCTGAGGATCATTCCTCACTAACTCTTTACTAAAGAGTTGGCCAATTGTCTTATACTTAATATGAGCCAGCCTCTTGTGCCATTTAACACAATGTGAGACTTTCTCATCAGCTTCAAGACAAATAGGAGAAATAATGTTCTCATACATAATGTCTAGACAATAGACATTTCTCTTCCTATATCCTGTCAGAATGATCTTTTGATCACTTAACCTACTGATATGACAACCATCCTTGACAAATGAGATGTCATATCTTAAATCACTCAGCTGACTTATGCTAATGAGGTTATGTTTCAAACCCTTTACATAAGCCACTTGAGTAATTGAAATTATGTTGCTAGAAATGTTAACAAAGCCTTTGATGATTTCTTTTTCTGAACCACCAAAGGTAACTTTAGGACCATCCTTGATTGGTGTATAGTCCTTCAACAATCCCCTAGTTCCAGTCATGTGCCTGGAACATCCACTGTCCAAGTACCATATAGGGGCATGGCCACTTGGACTCACCTGCAAAACAGATTACTTGACCTTAGAACCCAAATAATTCTTGGGTCCTTGGTGCAAGTTAGTCTGACTTTTAACAAAACTACCTATAGCTTTTCTAGCAGGCAGTTTGCTACTCTCCTTGTCACTTAAATTGTGTCAGAAATCAATGGCAAAGTGGCCTACCTTGCCACAACACCGACACTCAATTCTATTGTACCTTTGTTTAGGTACAACCCTGACTATTTTATCTATAGCAGGCTTCTTATTAAGTACTAGGTCTTTGCCCTTAGATTTGAACTTTACTGTCTAGGCAGGTTTTGTAAACCCCAATCCAGTTTTACCCTTATGAGGTAAAAACTCATCTATCAAAGGTAAAACAGATTTTGGTTTAGAAAAACTTGCTACAATATCCTTCTCCTTCTGAAGTCTAACCTCCAGATTCCTAATTTGATCATTCTTAAATGTAATAGTACCCATCTGAATAACAGTAATGTTCTTTAGCCTGGCTATTTCATTTAGTTTCTGATCAAGCAACTTGTCTGAATCAGCAGCAGCCAATTTAAGATAAGAAATCTCCTTTGCCTGAGTTTTGGCCAAGGATTTGCTTCTCTTCAAGGCCTGCAACAAGTCCCTATATTAATCAATTAACTGATGAATATCTCCTTCAGATTCAGACCCACCCACATCACTTGATGTAGATGTATCTGATTCTGACTCAGTACTGGAAATTGAACTTGAAGAACAACTTAGTACCTTACTTGGTCCAGGCTGATCCTGGATTTTGTCTCCATCAGATAAGGCCATCAGCCCTTTGCACTGATTGTCCTCATGCTCATAAATTGAGTTCATTAACTGCATGAACTCATCTTCCTCCTCTTCATTAAACAGTCCAATATAGGCTTCAGCTTCTGAATCTGTTTCTGAAGATGACTGATCAGTCAAACTCTTATCCTTCTTGGCAACAAAGGACCTTTCCTTTTTGCCCTTGAACTCAGTCTTCTTCTTGTCAGTTGACTCTTTCCTCTTTTCTGGATAGTCAGCTACTATATGTCCTTGTCTATTGTAACAATAGCATACTATCTTTGAGGATGTATTTTTACTTGGCTTGGACTTTCTTTTGTCATTCCTTGATGACTTCTTGTTCTGATAATAGTCATCTTTTGTCTGTGAAGTGGATGGCTTAGACCTCCACTGCTTCTTTTTCAGAAACTTTTGAAAATGCCTAGTGAAGGATGCAAAGTCTTCATCACTTTCACTGCTTTCTGAACTCTTACTATCTGAATTTTCTGTGACTGTCTCAGCAACTTTTTGAGGTGGAGATGGAGACTTGCTTCTATACTTCCTAGTGGCTTCAGTCTTGAAAGCCACAGCTCTTTCCTTATGCTCCACTCTTGTAGTCTCTTCTTCCTCCTTTCTAACCATTAACTGCATTTCATAAGATAGCAATTTTCCAAACAAGGTTGGAGGAGGTATATCAGCTAATTTGGCCATTTCCCTAATGACACAGATCTTGGTATCCCAGTCCTTAGTCAGGGATCTTAAAAACTTGTCATTCAGCTCATAATTGCTGAATTCTCTTCCATAAGACATCAACTCATTAACAATCCTATAGAATTTCTTGTAGCATTCAGTAATGCTATCAGACTTTCCTTGTCTGAAGCTTTCATACTCTTGATTTAACAAAGACTTCATGTCTTGTCTTACCTCTTCAGATCCCTCCATGTAAACTATCAGTGTGTACCACATTTCTTTTGAGGTTTTACAATGTATTAGGTTCTGAAATGCGGCATCATTAATTGCACTTACAATAATATTCTGCGCCCTCTTGTCCATAGTGGCCAGAATTATTTCATCTTTTGTCATTTCTGAATAGTCCTTAGGAGTTTTCTGATTTGCATCTAGAATTGAGATTTTTATTGGCACATATGGCCCTTCTTTGACTGTGATGTATATTCTTGGGTCAGAGGCTTCCATAAAAAGTCTAACCCTCTCTTTCCATATGCCAAAAATCTCTTTTCTGCAGATTGGCAATTTCATGGATCCTAGATCTTTGTGATTCTCAGTAGAACTCATTTTCTTGATTCTTGATTATTCTGATTCTGCCTACAGGATCTTTACTCAGACTGTTATGTCCTTTTTGAGTAACCTCCCTCTGATACCACTTGAAAGAAATAGTGCCTAATCACCTAGAGGGGGGGGGGGGTGAATAGGTGAACTTAAGCTTTTTAAAATTACAGGCAGAAACACTTAACAATAAGAGCTGTATTTGCAATTCTCTACAGCAATTCAGCACAGAACATACAACAATCACAGAATTAATCACACACAGAGTACACACAGATTTTATAGTAGTTCCCCAAGGTCTGGGTACATCCACTTTCCCCCTTCGCCTATCTAGTAGTGTACTAGATTCAGCCTAACTTCTCCACTTCTTCTCAGATCCTCAGATCTTACAACCCAGAACCCCAAACAGGTTCCTAAAACTCAGAGTGATCCCAATCCTACAACTCAGGCACAAAATCCCTACCACTCAGTCTTCACCAAGACTTACACTCAGAGAACAAAGTCTCCTACAACTTAGGCACTAGGCCCTACCTCAGTATTCAACAAGACCTACACTCAGAGCACACTGTCTCCTACACTCAGCCTTTATAAATTAGGCTTACAGCTCAGATCCCTTATGATCCTACAGAAAATAATGTTTACAAAGTATATAACCATAACTCTGAAAGAGAGAGATGAGTTGAGTGGTTTCTTGATGAGTTCTTGGAAGAACTTGGCAGAGATCAACCTCCCTTTGCTTTCTTCAAAGCTTCTTAAATTAGAACACAGTAGGGTTGTATCTCTATGCAGATGATCTTCAATCAACTGCTGTCTTGAGATTCTGATTTCAATCTGAATATTCCTTATCAGCCTGGTTCAACAGCTGGTCTTCTTAGAAGGAGCTCTCTCTCCAACTTCTTAGATCTTCTCTTGAAGGTCTCTTCTTATTGTGTTGTCTTTCACTTCACTAATCGATTGCTTCTGTTGAAGGAGAAAGGTCTTTAAATAAGCTTTATCCATGGTGACCGGCTGATCCGGTTTCTAACAACTTTCTGATGGCTCTGACACTTGCAGTTGACCGGTTGAAATGGCAGTTGTCAAGTCATCCAGTCACTTCTTGAAATCTCTGTCACTGTCTGAAAGTGTCGAGACAGATAGTGTTTATGTGTCGACACAAATAGACCAAGTGTCGACACAAGTAGACTAAGTGTCGACACTAGCCTTCATGGTATCGACACAACCCCTTGTGTTGATGTAACATCTTCTCGACACTGCTTCTTCAGAATGTGTCGACACTGATCCTGTGTGTCGACACAAGCCTTCTGTTGAATGTGTCGACACAAATACTTCTTCAATACTTAGTTGATTTTTGCTGTGTGTCGACACAACTCCTTTGTGTCGACACATCTTCTTGTGTTGAGACTTTGCTAAGTGTCGACACATCTCCTTTGTGTCGACACATTCCTTCATGTGTTGAAACTTTGCTGAGTGTCGACACATCTCCTTGTGTCGACACATGTACTTGAACTTTGTTGAAGTTTGCTGAGTGTCGACACAGCCTCCTAGTGTCGACACATGTACTTGAACTTTGTTGAAGTTTGCTGAGTGTCGACACAGCCTCCTAGTGTCGACACATGTGCTGTCGACAAAGTTTCTCTGGGTGTCGACACTGCCTCTAAGTGTCGACACAAATAATGTTGACAAATCTTCACAGTGTGTCGACACAACCTGTTTGTGTCTACACTTTTTTCTAGTGTCGACTCTGCCTTCCTGGTGTCGACACAATTACTCCAAGTGTCGACACAGATTCTCTAGGTGTCGACACAAGCCTTCTTAAGTGTCGACACTTTTCTTCTAGGTGTCGACACATGGACTTAGAATCTTTTATGCTTTCCCTGCAATTACTTAACCTACACAAATAAACTCAAAGCACATCAAATACATCTTGATGTATATCATTGAGTAGGGTGAGGCTTCTTCAAATCAGGTACATATATTCCAATGTACCCAACAACTCTCATACCTCACCTCCATCCCAACATGGTTCATCAACTCCATCCTAACATGGTACAACAATTCCATCACCACCTTGTACACCAATTCCATCACTACATGGTACACCAATTCCATCACCACCCTCATCTCCTCTACCACCACATTTGGCTGACATTACCCTTTCCAATCCCTCATCCCTACCATCATTCAACCTACTCTCATCCCCCCTCCATACTCCCTCACCTGAAGATGAACACATGACAGATTCTCTATCCCCTCATCCACCATCATCTTCCATCCACCCTTCTATCCCCACTGAGACACCTCCTGCTTTCCTGCCACTGGCCCCTCCATCATTCCACCTCTTTTAGCACTTCTCACTCCCCTCCTCAAAACCCTCATAGCAGAGGCTATTTCACCTCTTACTACCTCCATCTCCTCCCTTCCTGCTCAAATCTCTGCTCTCTCCATCCCTCCTTCTTCAGTCAGGGGCCTGGCTCCAGTACCCATTGAAACCAGACATAGGGAGATACTCTATGAAGAAGTAGCAGCAGCAGCAGAAGCAGAAGCAGCAGCAGAAGCAGAAGTAGCAACAGCAGCAGAAGCAGAAGCAGCAGCAGCAGTAGAAGCAACAGCAGAAGCAGAAGCAGCTGATGATTTGATTAATTTAATTAATTTTATTGAATCTGATATGGATTTGGATGAGACAGCCACAGAGGAAATAAAAATTGTTGGTGATTAAATAATAAATCCCATAGTAGATATTGTGAATTTGTTGAAAATTTTTTATATAGTTTACTTAAATTCTCTTCCAGAATATAGCCTAAAGCCATCCATGGCTATATTTCAGTACTCCTCCCCAATAAGCCCCAAAGATGCCAAGCAACTCATGGCTAGTTTTGCTATTACAGAGGCTCCTATTATTCCATCTCCACCAAGAGCTGATTCCTTCATTACTTCATCCCCTCCCAAAGTCATCTCTGCTCCAACATTCGTTATGGATGATATCCCCATTCCTGATCTTGATGATTTGATCATGGCTGATATTGAAGAAGAGAATAAATCAGTTGTTGAAAGCACTGATGTATATAGTTTCCCAGCTCCAGCTCCAGCTCTTCCTCCAGCTCCTCCTCAGGTTAAAAAGTCTATTGATAAAAATGTACTAAAAGCCATTGATGCTTTATATGATACTCCTCAAGGATCTTCTGATGATGAAGATGAGGAAGAAGATTCTGATGATGAGCCCAAAAAGAAAATCTCTAAGAAGAGGAAAGCCCCCCAGCTCCTACCCTAAAACCAAACCCAACACATGATACTCCCTATTACATTCTTTATAATATCACTCCATACAAGGGCATGCCAGCTTGGATGTAGCTGTCCAAGAATCAGTAGAAAGATAGGAAGAAAAGTAGGAAGTATTCACCTCCTCCACAGAGATATAGGAAAGAAATAAATGCAGAAGCTCTGAAAGAAATAAATGCACTATATGATACTCCTCAAGACTCTTCTGATGATGAGGATGATGAAGAGGATTCTGATGATGAGCCTAAGAAGAAAGTCTCTAAGAAGAGGAAAGCTCCTCCACCTCCTGCTCCAAAACCCAATCCAATAAATGATACACCCTATTATATACTTCAGAAAATCACACCATACAAGGGCATGCCAGCATGGAAGTGGCTATCCAAGAACCAACAGAAAGAGAAAGAAAAGCAGGAAATACTCACCTCCTCCTCAGAGATTCAGAAAAGACCCTCCTCCTCCTCGTCCACCTGCTGCTGGTGCTTCAGTCTCTTCATCTCAGAGGACTACCCAATATCAAACCTATCAGAGACATCAGGGTAGATCCTCCTCCTCTTTTGGAAGCAGCCAGCACAGGTACTACTCCTCAGACAAGCAGCATCAACAGCAGCAACATCAACATCAACATCATCATCTACCACAAGCATCAGAATCTCAGAAAGCTGAAAGCCCAAAGAGACCTGAATCTCCTCCTGTACCTTTTGAGGACCCAAAAATAGCTATAACTGCAAGGATGGCCAGGTTCCAAGAATTGGTTGGCCTATCTATGATCAACAAGGCAAAAGCTGAAGACAGGGATCCCTCTGAATACACAACAATGTCCAAGGATGAGAAGGAAGAACTAAACAGGTTTGCAAAAGCTAACAAATTCTTTAATGTTGATGATTACATTAAATTACATCCAGAAGCTGTGGTGCCAAGAGATACTTCCCTAAATATTATTGGAGCTGCTAATATGACCATGACAAAGACTCAAGCAGCCAATCCAAATAGGGAAATCAAATTCACTCAGCCTGATGATAAAGCTAAAGAGGTTAAGCAAAAGGAGCCAAAGTAGAAGAAATGATTTTAACTGTTTAGTCTTTCTGTTGTCTTAAAACTGTTTATTTATTTCCTGATACAAAGCTCACTGTATACATATATCTGCTGCATATTTTAAAGTTTCCTGCCAGATATATTTTTCTCTTGCTTTGTAAATGTTTTGTCTGTAATTAGTGCCCTCACCCAAATAGGGGGAGATTGTTGGATCCCTATTTGGATTTGGGCTAGGTTCACTAAACTAGGATTATTAACCCACCTTGTATAGCCAGGGTGTCTGTGTCCTAGAGTCTAGGTCATGTCCTTAGAGTCAACATTGCATGGACCAGCCAACAACAGACTGCAGAAGAATCAAGACTTAGAGAAAAATCAGTTTCGGGAAAGTGAGTTCGACGTTCATCAAACTCAGCTCGTCGAAAGTCATGCTCAGCTCGACGAACTCAAAGAAAATTCTCTGAGTTGAGCTCAACGAACTTAGTTCTCAGGTCGATGATTTCTGGATGCTCTACTTCAACATTCTAAGTCCAGAAACATTTCTCTGAACTCCAGTCGACGAAGTTAGATTATCAGCTCGATGATCTTAGTGCACAGATTTGGCAAGTCTTAACAAGAAAGCAGTTAGCTGTTCTCAGGTCGACGATCTTGGATCTCAGGTCGACGAAAATAATTATCTGGTCGACGAACATGACCTCTCAGCTTGACGATCTTGGAACTCAGGTCAACAAATTCTGTTCTTTGCTCGACGATTTCTATGCAGATCTAGACTTGGATTTTTCCTTCCTTCTGCCCTTATCTTATTATAGTAATTCTTAAATAATCAATGCTTAATATTTCCTGAATATTACCTTTAGAAGCAACATTGATTATGGCATTCATTAGGATTATTACTTGCCATTTTTCAACGGGACAGTTGGAGAAATCAAATTAATGCAGACATTCTCTCCAGCCGATTTTTACATTCTCCAGGCCGCCAGCAATCAGTGCAGGAAGGAATTCAAAAATTCAAAGGAGAAATACCATTGGGAATATAAAAGTGATTTTCTTCCTTCTTCTTCAAAGCAAGACACAACAACCAGTGATAGAGAACAACACAACAATAAAACAACCAGCAATAAGATAGTCGAGACCAAAGAAATAACACAAGGCCTACAGAGAAGATCATCAACAACAACATTCTAATTCTTCTCTGTATTGAAAACAATCATGTTTTCATCTTGATACTGCTGAAGAAGAAGAAGAAGATTCATTCAAATCAAGAGTCTTCTTCATTCTTCATTCCAGGATTCTTCAAGGATAACAAATCTCTATTAGTCAAGAAGTTCCTGGATCTCTTCTGCTCAAGGCTGAAGATTGAAGACCTACTCACCCTGAAGCAAAGCTCCAATCTTCCTGAAAAACTCAATAACTCAGGGGGAGCTTTGATAACATCAAAGATCCACTAGTCTTCTTAGTTGTATTTGAGAAAGAGAAGACACCATAACTCTCTCACCCCCTCACTGTACAACTGGTTCTTTAACTCCCTTCAAAAGTTATTGCTTGGTTGCAAGTCACCTGATCAAAAGACTTGGGTTGATTTTTGAGCACCTGATCAAAAGCTCATTAGTGGCAGTCACCTGATTAAAACCTGTGAGTGGATTCCTACCAGGGTGGTAGAAGAGTGGATGTACCCAGGTTGGGGAACCACTATAAAAATTCTTGTGTTGTCTGGTTGCCCTCTTTCTTTTTGTTCTTGTTGTGCCTGTGTTAGTTAGTTTAATTTTTGTTGTGCCTGTGGTAGATTAATTTATCTTAGGTCTGTTATTTTACTTACAGCAAAATTGGTATCACATAGCTGCCCTACTCTGAAGTATTTATTAACAACAAAAAGATTTTAGAGATACTCTATTCACCCCCCCACCCCCCCCCCCCCCCCCCTCTAGAGTATATCAGGTCTAACCCTCACTTTCAATATAGATACACCATCATCAGTCTGTTTTAATTGGAGTCCCAAGAAAAACTTCAATTCACCCATACTACTCATCTCAAACTTCCCCTGCATAAGTTTTGCAAACTTCCTATAGAGCTTATCATCAGTAGAGCCAAATATTATGTCATCAACATAATTGTGTACTAAGATGATCTTGCCCTTAGATTCGCTTAGGAATAGGGTCTTGTCTATCTTCCCCCTTGAGAATTTATTCTCAATGAGGAAGGTAGAAAATGTCTCATACCATGCTCTTGGGGCTTGCTTAAGCCCATAAATAGCTTTCCTAAGTCTATATACAACAGTAGGAGAGTTAGAGTGAATAAAACCTGGAGGCTACTCTACATAAACCTCTTCCTTCAAGTCTCCATTCAGGAAGGCTGACTTGACATCCATTTGGAATTCCTTGAATCCCTGGAAGGCTCCAAATGTAAGGAATAGTCTGATTGCTTTCAACCTTGTAACTGGGGAAAAGGTTTGATCATAATCAATCCCTTCTTCCTATCTATACACGTTGGCCACTAGTCTGGCTTTATTCTTGATTATAATGCCATTTTCAACAAGTTTATTTCTGAAAATCCACTTGACTCCAATGACATTGAGTCCTTTTGGTCTGGGAACCAGCTTCCAGACCTTGCACCTTTTGAACTGGTTTAGTTCTTCATGCATTGCTTCAATCAAGAATCGGTCTTGATTTGCTTCTTCAAATTTCTTGGGCTCTTCTTTTGACAGGAAGCTGTAATAGAGTGTTGTGTTGAGACTCCTGCTTCTGGTCTTTACACCTTGGCTAGCCTCACCTATTATCTGCTCTAGAGTATTATCTCTAAGATATTTGACTGCTGGGGGCAGTATAACTGCTTCCTGCTGATTATCATTTTTTTCAGTAGGTTGGTCTTCATTCCAGCTTGACTGCCCTGTGCTTCCTCTAGACAGCATCCCTCACCATAATATTATTACAAAGCTGGGTCTTTAGCTTTGATGGAGAGCTTTTCCATCATGTCTTCTGTTCCTGTAGAGTTAGGCAAAGAGCTTGACAGCTCACTATCAATAATGCATGACTCATCAAACACTACATCGACAGACTCTTCTATAACTTGATTTATCAAGTTATAGACTCTATATGCCATACAATTGTTGTTGTACCCAACAAATATCCCCTCATGGGATTTGGCAGCAAAGTTAGTCATTTTAACTTACCAATGCCCAGGATGAAACACTTGCAACCAAAGATCGTAAAGTAGGAAATGTTTGGTTTTCTGCCCTTCAAGATCTCATAGGGAGTCTTCTTATGGCCTTTGGTGATAGAAACCCTATTGAGCACATGACATGCAGTGTTAACTGCCTCAGCACAGAAATATTCAGGGATAGAAGTGTCTCTCAATAGTGTTCTCCCAGCTTCTATGAGAGTCATGTTTTTCCTCTCAGCTAACCCAATTTGTTGGGGTGTTCTTAGAGAGGAGAACTCTTGATGAATCCCTTGCTCTTCACAGAATGTAGTCATAGTAGCAGACTGAGACTCAGTTCCATGGTCACTTCTCATTCTGACCAAAGAGAATGCAAGCTCATTCTAAATTTGCCTGACAAAATTTGTGAAGACTTCAAGGGTTTCATCCTTTCTTCTAAGGAAGAACACCCAAGTAAACCTGGAATAGTCATCAACCACCACAAGGGTGTAGACCTTCCTACCTAGACTATGAACAGGCATAGGACTAAACAAGTCCATATGTAGGAGATACAAGCATCTCACAGAGTCCTTGGTCCAATGCTCTTAAAAAAGGTCTTAGTCTACTTACCCTTTTGGTAAGCAGCACAGATACCCTCCTTGGAGCATTTTATTTTGGGACCATTCCTAATAAGCTCATCACTGAAGTGCTGACCAATGGTCTTATAATTCAGATGAGCCAGTCTCTTGTGCCACTAGACATAATATGAGACTTTCTCATCTACAACTATGCATATATGGGGACTATTTTCTAAGCAAGAAAAATTCAAGCAATAAACATTCCCACTCCTAGTGCCTGTTAAGATGACACTTTGGTCACTTAACCTCTTGATGTGACACTTATCCTTGTGGAAGGAAATGTCATAACAAAGATCATATAGTTTTCTTATGCTTATGAGGTTGTGTTACAACCCCTCCACATAAGCCACCTTTGTTATGGTGATTATGTCATTTGAGATATTACCATAGCCTCTGGTTATCCCCTTGTCTGATCCTCCAAAAATGACCTTGGGTCCAATCTTTACTGGAGAGTACTCCTTCAATAGCTCCTTTGTTCCAGTCATGTGCCTGGAATATCCACTCTCCAAGTACAATTTAGGGGATTTGATACTTGAACTAACCTAAAAAGAATGCAAGTCACCTTACCTTAGGACCCCAATTTTTATTAGGTCCTAGGTTCACATTAGACTTGAAATAACCATGCCTTCTTGTAGAATTCCTGACAGGTTGGCAACCTCTGGACACTGAGGGATTATGCCAGTAATCTACAGCATAGTGACCCACTTTCCACAACACCAGCACTCATAGATATTATATCTCCTTTTCTGTTTGGGACCAGAATTTGGATGTACTGATTCCTGAACAGTGGGGAGATGTGTTGCACTATACTTCTGCCTTCTTTCAGCAGTAATTTGACTGAAGGACGGTCTTTCAGCTAACTGTGTTGGTCTTCTCTGAGAACCACCAGTTGCATGTCTCTTTTCAGCTAACATGCATCTGATAACATCTAAGATTGCCATTCCAGACCTGCTAGAAGACTCACCTTGAGTCACAACTTTTGCTGGATGATTTAGATTTTTAGCAGCAGCAATATCTTTGAGTTTTGGGGATGGGGCACTAAAAATAAATGGTCCAGGATGGGCCATTTGGATTTCCTCATCGGCAGCCTTAAAGCCTTTCACATGGTTGTACCTTCCACTATGGCTGGGGCCACATTGGTCCATACCAGTGGATCTATCATTCTCCCAGTGACCATAACAACTTTCATGGTCATACATGTTAGAAGGCAACAAAACTCTTTGAAAAGGAATTTTAGGCAGTAAGGCTAGAGGCACTACAGGTGCCTTCCCTTTTCCCTTTCCTCTTGGATTGGAAGGTCTAGCAGGTCCCTTAAATCTGAACCCTTTCTTACCTGCTTGGGTAAGGTGGGTATCAATTAAGGGTAACACATTGCTTGGCTTAAAAAATTTTGTCACCAATAATTTCTCATTTAAGAGATCATTTTCAAGTTTCTGGATAAGTTTCTCATTTGTGACTCTTATCACAGACTCACTATCAATGATTTCCTTGAGCTGGCCTGCATGTGCAGCCATGGCAGTGAGTGCTTTTTCTGGGTCTTCACACTTGCTTTTAATACTAAGAAGCTCTTTTGTCTGCCTCTTTGCAAGTAGCTTGCATTTCTTGAAAGCCTCAAGTAGTTCTCCATACTTAACAATTATAGAGTTTACATCATCCTTAGAGTCTCAATCCCCTTCATATCTTGATGATTGAGCTTCAGAGACTGAGTCAGCCTCACGACTAGAAAAAAAAGAATGTGGTTTTGTAATGACTCCATCCGTTCATATAGCATATAATAGAAGGTCCGATTGGGGCCCCACATCATATACCACAAAACAGGCGGCGAAGTCATGGAGTGATAATAGAGTTGCGCAGCCTAACTCATCGAATTGTAGCGGAAGCTTTTAACAATAAAACTGAACCCAACCTTGAATGTCCACTGATATAAACAAGTACATTTATACATAGGAATGTACCAAATAGAATATCATTTGGCCTTAAGGCCTTACAGTTGTTCTTTATAAGTAGATCTTCAAACATCGGCGTGCAGGCCGGCCACACATGAACAAAATATAACATGCTTCATTTAGCCTTCAAGGGCTAGCAGCAGCAACAACAACAGCAGGGACTTCAGCCTTTATGTGTCCCGCTTGGTTCTCCAGCACCTGAATAGTGACAGCCCACCAAATGGTGGTAACAAGCAACGATCAGCATTCAGCTGACCAATTTTATAACGACGCTACCCCTTTCTCGGGGCAGTGGTATTCCTTCCCTGCAGGCATAGCACTTCACAGGCATATATATATCACACATTATGCTCTCACGCACAAACACATATCACAAATGTCACCCACGTGACCTGACGTTTCGTGCACTCAGGGCACATTAATTGTGTACCGGATATACCAGTCGTCCACCGCCATTGAAGGCCCGAAGCCCAACGGCAATCTTGAGCATTTTGCTCCATAGATTTCAGCCAGAGAGTTTTGTCTCAGTGGCTCGCAGGCCTAAGACTCTCGCTATGCGTTTCTGTCAAATGTCATACATCCAGACACTCATGGCGGACAACCAAAATGCGGATACAGTTCAACCTTTGCCCGTTGCTCAAATCATTAGTTCTATGACCAGACTAACGCGGGTCGCATCCCCGTGTTCGTTTAGCACGAAGCCCTTTTCAGAGCTCTTCAAGCTCACAAATAGCCATATTATCCCCGAAGGACAGTCTTCACAATCACAGGTTAGCTAGGTCCCACGCTCAGCGTTAGCGACAGAACTCATTTTCCATCCCTAGCTCTAACCTTATCGTTCAGAACATACAATACAAGCATTTGAGGGTATTTTCCTGGGCTTTTATGCCTGTACTTCCTGCCATTATCCTTCACAGACACAACCCAGCAAGCATCACACGCATCAAGCATATTTTCCTGGACTACCACGCCAATACTTCCTGCTACTGCCCTTCACAGGTACAACCCATAGACTCCATAAACTACGCATTTCATCACGGAGTCTTCTCCATTGTGTAAATGCAACATCACCAATCCAGACCAACCTATCCAGATGGGCTTCACATAGCATGCATATTCCGTACTACACACTCCCGGATCTATATGCAAAATGAATGGGGTTTTCAAGAATCATTCCAAGGGAATCCCTTCACAAACCACCCTCTAGTGGGGAAATCCCATGCACATTCCAAAAAGGAGGACGTCACATGTCCAAGAAGGAATATCATTACCCTTAACGACCTCTTTGGAACCATGGAATTTTAGCCAGTTGGAAAGCACCGCAGCAGCTTTGCATCCACAAATATGGCCTCGGACCTCAGTTCGGAACTCTCAAGCTCCACCGGCGGCCGGTTCCATTCTCCTCCTCCTCCTTCTTCTTGCTCTCCCTTCTCTCTAGTGTTTTAGAAAGATAATGGCCAAAGTTCAAATGAGATTTCTCTTCTCATTCTCAGCCTTAAAGAAGCAAGGAGACACATGGGCCATCAGATCCCAGAGGAATGAGAAGAACGGCCACAAAATTCTCTAAAATTGCTATTTTGGGTCTGACACGCCCTGTGACACGCCCGTATCACAGGGCGTATACCTTAAGCGACACACGAACCGACTTATCCAGAATAGGTCATGGTCATATGACACGCCCATGTCAGCCCAAAAATGCCCGTGTCACAGGGTGTGTACCTCACTCGAGACATATTCAAGACCTACTCGAGTATTTGGTCATGACACACCCGTGTCAAATGGCTGACATGCCCGTGTCCCACCAGTATTCGAGACATTTTTGATCTACTTGAGACATTTCCTCAAGATCCAATCGAGTCGACACAGAGCAGGACACGCCCGTGTCACATGGCTGACACGCCTATGTCATGCTTTTGAGACCTACTCGATACAATCACTCGAGTAGTTGGGCAGGACACGCCCCCTGACATGCCCGTGTCCCAGAGCGTGTACCCTCAAAAATTTCGTCGATCGAATTTTCTTCGACCACTCGCCGACTGCTTACCCGAACATGACACGGCCTGTGACACGCCCATATCTCAGGCCGTGTAACCCAACCTGAACCCAAATTTCGGGATTTGGGGTGTTACAACCCTCCCCTCCTTACAAAAATTTCATCCCGAAATTTGTCCAAAGTAAAGAATTCAGCAAGCAAAATGTTATAACTTCAAAAATGTTTGTTACAACAAAGGATATACTGTACTACAGTTAAACATACAATTCGAGAAATTCATCTCACATGGTCTGCTCGCGCACCCATGTTAGCTCCTCACAGTCGCAGTTGTCCCATCGGACTTTGACCATCCTGATTATCTTGTTCCGTAACTGTTTATCGGCACGATCCTCGATCTGAATGGGCCTAACCTTCGTCATTAGCCTATACTCCACCGGCAAGCGATCGCTCTCGATCACTTGAGCTGGATCTTTGACGGCTTTCCAAAGCACAGAGATGTGAAACACATCATGTAATCCACCCAGGTTTCCCGAAAGAGTTAGTCGATATGCAGCTTCCCCAATTCGCTCGACCACTTCAAACGAACCAAGATATCCCGGACTTAACTTTTTCAGATGTTGAATCCTGGACACGCCTTTGAATGGTTTGATCTTCAAATATACCCAATCACCCACCGCGAACTCCACGTTCTGGTGCTTGGCGTTGTAGTATTTTGCTTGACGATCCTGGGCTATCAGTAGCCTCTCTCAAATAGCGGGTATTGTTGAGTTAGCTTCATCAATTTCTTTACGCCTATATAGCTTGGATTCGCTTGCTTCTGCCCAAACTAACGGTGTACGACACTTCCGACCATATAGAGCTTCAAACGGTGCTATACCGATGCTCTCTTGGCAGATGTTGTTGTAGGCAAACTCCACCATATAGAGATGATCTTCCCATCTCTTACCAAAATCCAGGGCGCACATTCGGAGCATATCTTCCATTGTTCTGTTGGTTCTCTCAGTCTAGCCATCCGTTTGGGGATGAAAGACCTCACTGAATGATAATTTCGTACCCAACAAGTGATGGATTAGCCACCAATCATTTGATGTGAATCGCCCATCACGGTCACTAACGATGCTTCGAGGAACACCGTGCACCCGTACGATCTACTCTACATAAAGCTTTGCCAACCTTTCCACTAAATCATCCCACTTATTCGAAAGGAAGTGAACAACTTTCGTCAACCGGTCTACAATCACCCAGATTGAATCATTCCCGCGTTGAGATCTCGGAAACCCGTGCACGAAGTCCATTGAAATATCATCAAACTTCCATTCCGGAATCGGCAACAACTTCAGGAAACCTCCGGGTTTCTGGCATTCCGCCTTCATCAAGGCACAGGTTGACATTTAGCCACATAGTGAGCTATGTATTTCTTTAGTCCTGGCCACTAAAATAACTTCTTCATATCTTTCAACATCTTTGTTCTCCTAGGGTGAACTGAGTATTTTGTGAAGTGAGCTTCATACATCAACTTTTCTCTCAGCTTACCAAAACTCGGGACGCACAAACGACATTCTTTCTGTAAAAGGCCGTCACCCAGGAGAACTGGTCATTTAGCCCATCCTTTGCATAGCGTTGGAGACTCTCATCCAGCTCTGTTGGTCGTCGAACTCTGTCCGCAAGGTCATACTGTACCTCCGTCCAGTTCAAGCATGCATTGGCTGTGGAATTCTTGTCAACACAAGAAATATCTAACGCTTCCAACTCCTAGATCATACGCTCATCATGCATCTGCAACCACGTTGCCCTTGCCGGAGTTATACAATTCAAGGCATCAGCGACTACATTTTCCTTTCCGGGACTATAATGAATATCAAAGGTGTAGTCCCTAAGGAACTCCATCCACCTTCATTGTCGCATATTCAGATCCTTCTGATCTAAGAAGGACTTTAGGCTCTCGTGGTCCGTGAAGATATCTACTTTCACGCCATATAGATAATACCGCCATAGCTTCAGTGCAAAGATCACCGCCGCCAACTCCAAGTCGTGGATGGGATAATTTCGCTCATGCACTTTCAACTGGCATGAGCCAAAAGCAATCACTTTGTCGAACTATAGTAGAACGCAGCCTAAGCCGCTGCCGGAAGCATCACTATAAATCTCATACCCATCTATCCCACATGGTGATGTCAACACAGGCGCCGTGGTCAAAAGATTCTGTAGCTCTTCAGAAGCTCGTGTGCAATCCGACGTACAAATGAACTTCTGATCCTTTCTCGTCAGTGTGGTTAGAGGCAAAGCGATCCGCGAGAAGTTTTCAATAAACCGTCTGTAGTAGCCTGTCAGTCGAAGGAAACTCCTGACTTCGGCCACCGAAGACAACACTAGCCACTCTTGTATGGCTCTTATCTTCGACGAATCCACTGATATGCCCTCTCCACTCACTACATGGCCATGAAAAGTCACCGACAACAGCCAAAACTCACACTTTGAGAACTTGGCGTAGAGTTTATTCATTCGCAAGGTATGCAACACCAACTGCAAGTGTTTTGCATGATCAGCTTTCGATAGAGAGTACACCAAGATATCATCAATGAATACGATCACAAACAGATCCAAGTACTCTCGGAACGTTCGGTGCATTAGATCCATGAACACCGATGGCGCATTATATAGTATAAATGACATTGCCGTGAACTCATAATGACCGTAGTGTGTTCCAAATGCGATCTTGGGAATGTCACCTTCTCGAATCCTCAACTGGTAATAACAAGACTTCAAATCCAATTTGGAGTAGACGGTTGACCCCACCAGTTGATCGAACAATTCGTTTATTCGTGGAATCAGATACTTATTCTTCTATGTTAGCTTATTCAATTCACGGTAATCGATACATAACCGCAAACCACCGTCCTTCTTTTTCACAAAAAGAACAGGTGCATTGCAAGGTGACATACTTGAGCGTATATATCCCTGCTCCAGCAACTCTTGCAACTAGATTTTCAACTCAGCCATTTCTTTTGGTGCGACGCGATATGGCGAGCGGGCTAGAGGTTTCGCACCTGGCACCAACTCAATAGCGAAGTCGATCTCCCACTGGGGTGGTAGCCCAGGAAGATCCTTAGGAAACACATCCGCAAACTCCGATACAATGGGAATATCACTCACATTGTCCTTTGGCTCAACAGCCTGAAGAAGCGCGAAGAATAACTCCGTGCCTTTCTGAACAGCATTGATGACTTAGAGTGCAGACATCAGGGTCCCGCTCACTCCTCGCATACCACGAACTTAGTCTCAAGCTCGGTATTCTGGCCCAGTGTTCTCTTTGGAATTACAATCAATAAAGGCATGTTGCTCCGCGAGCCAATCCATCGTAGAGATCACATAAAACTCCGATATTGGATGTACAGATGCATTCAAACAAAACTCCTGACTTCCTATTTGCACTTCCACATAACAAGCTCTATCCACAAGAATCAAACAATCGTTCGGTAATAACACCATTACGCTATCTGTCTTCACATGACTAGGTACTCCAATCCGAGTTACAAAGTCCTTAGATAGAAATGAATGTGAAGCACCCGTATCAAAATGTGCTCGCGCCAGCGTGTTCCGAATCATCACAAAGCCTGTGGCATTCACATCACACACAAGCAACACACCAAGCATGCAATAAGAAAAGCAATCAATAACTGAACTCGTACCTGTGACGACGTCACTTTGCTTAATGGCCTCCTGCATGCCAAGATTGTAGACTCGGGGCTGCACCTGGGATGTAGAGGACTCCACCACTACCTTTCCTTTCTCAGCATATGATGATCCCATCTTCTTCTCACCCTTTGGTGGACCACTCCGACAGTGACAGGCTATATGCCCCACTTTTCCATAGGTAAAGCATGTATGAGTCTCGAGCCACGAAGTTGCCCCCGACACAACTGTTGAAGGAGGTTGCCCAAAAGATTTAGATCTCTTACCCCATTTCTTTTGATAGTACGATTTTCCAGGACGGGGTGCTTTGTACTCTGACTTAGTCATCGCCAAGTCATATTTTCTCTGCACTCACTTCATGTCCTTCTCCAGCGCATAAGCAGTGTCTACCAACGCCTGGAAGCCTTGGTTCATGGAACTAGAGAGTAGGAACTGCAAGTCATCCCGCAATCCTTCATAAAACCTGTTGGTTTTCCGCTGCTCATCGGCGAAGATCGAACCCGCATACCGTCCCAACCTCGTGAACTCATGCAGGTAAGTTTCAACACTACTTTCTCCTTGTGTTAGCTGTTGGAACTCATTTTCCATGGCAATACGATGTGCCTCTAGTAGGTGCTTTGCTAAGAATAGTCGAGAGAACTCCTCAATCGACACTTTTGTTAACTGCCTGCCCGATAAGTGGTGTAACTCCATCTCGTCCCATAATAGACGAGCCTCTCCTTCCAGTAAGAAGGTGGCCAAGGTGACCTTCTGATCTTCCTCCGTTCTGATCGCCGTCAAAATACGCTTGATGCGCGACAACCAATCCTCAGCCTGCGTAGGGGATCCCATACCCATAAATGTAGGCGGATTGAAGCTCATGAACTGCTTCAACTTCCGTTCAGCAGCTCGAGTATCTGCAGCCTCAACAAGTTCGGCCCTTTCACCAACCCGTTCTAGCCTCAATACCGGCTGCACCTGCACAATAGGCTGTGCTTGAATCATGGCAAACAGTGCCTCAACAACTAAGCGAACAGTTTCCGCAGAAGGTGGAGGTATAGGCACCTCAGCTGGTGTGGTACTCTCGTCAGAACGTTGGGGCTTAGACTGTCCAGCACCACTATGTGTCACCTATAGGTGAACAAGACACACATTAGCGAATGCACACAAGAAAGAAAAATAAGATCGGAACACGTAGGTTCCTCAAACACATGTATTTGCATTCCTAAGTGGACATTCAAGAGTTCATTAGTGGTAACGTGGTTCGCACTTACACGTGCTCGCCACCCCACAAAAGAATTCGACCATGGATTCTAAAGGGAAAAACTGAGACAACTGACACCAAAAATGTAACGACTCCATCCGTTCATATAACATATAATATAAGGTTTGGCCGGGGCCCCACATCATATAACACAAAACAGGCGGCAAAGTCACGGAGTGATACCAGAGTTGCGTAACCTAACTCATCACATTCTAGTGGAAGCTTTTAACAATAAAACTGAACACAACCATGAATGTCCACTGATATAAACAACTACATTTATTCATAAGAATGTACCAAATAGAATACCATTTGACCTTAAGGCCTTACAGTTTTTCTTTACAAGTAGATTTTCAAACATCGGCGCAAAGGCCGGCCACACATGAACAAAACAGAACATGCTTCATTTAGCCTTCAAGGGCTAGCAGCAGTAGCAACAACAGTAGGGACTTCAGCCTTTATGTGTCCCGCTTGGTTCTCCAGCACCTGCACAGGGACAGCCCACCAAACGGTGGTAACAAGCAACGGGCTGTATTCAGCTGACCAATTTTATAACGACCCTACCCCTTTCCCGGGGCAGTGGTATTCCTTCCCTGCCGGCATATCAATTCACAGGAATTTATATATATCACATATTGTGCTCTCACGCACAAACACATATCACATACGTCGCCCATGCAGCCTGACGTTCTGTGCACTCAGTGCACATTATTGGTGTACCGGATATACCAGTCGCCTATCACCATTCAAGGCCCGAAGCCCAACGGCAATCTTGAGCATTTTGCTCCATGGCTTTCAGCCGGAGACTTTAGTCTTAGTGGCGCGCAGGCCTAAGACCCTCGCTATGCGTTTCTGCCAAATTCCATACATCTAGACACTCATGGCGGACAACCATAATGCGGATATAGTTCAACCTTTGCCTGTTGCTCAAATAGTTAGTTTTATGATCAGACAAATGCGGGTCGGCATCCCCTTGTCCGTTCAGCACGAAGCCCTTTTCAGAGCTCTTCAAGCTCACAAATAGTCATATTGTCCCCGAAGGACAGGCTTCACAATCACAGGTTAGCTAGGTGCCACGCTCAGCGTTAGCGATAGAACTCATTTTCCGTCCCTAGCTCTAACATTATCATTCAGAATATACAACACAAGCATTTGCGGGTATTTTCCTAGGCTTTTATGCCAGGACTTCCTGCTATTATCCTTCACAGGCACAACATAGTAAGCATCACACGCATCAAGGGTATTTTCTTGGACTACCACGCCAGTACTTCCTACTACTGCCCTTCACAGGTACAACCCATCAACTAGATAAACTATGCGCTTCATCACGGAGTCTTCTCCGGTGTGTAAATGCAACATCACCAATCCAGACCAACCTATCCAGATGGGATTCACAAAGCATGCCTATTCCGTACTAAACACTTCTGAATCTATATGCAAAATGAATGGGGATTTCAAGAATCAACCCAAGGGAATCCCTTCACAATACCCTCTGGTGGGGAAATCCCATACACATGCAAAAAAGGAGGACTTCACATGTCCAAGAAGGAAGATTGTTACCCTTGATGACCTATTTGGAGCCATGGAATTTTAGCCAGTTAGAAAGCACCGCAGCAGCTTTGCCTCCACAAATAAGGCCTCGGACCTCAGTTTGGAACTCTCAAGCTCCACTAGTAGCCGGCTCCCTTCTCCTCCTCCTCCTTCTTCTTCTTGCTCTCCCTTCTCTCTAGTGTTTTAGAAACATAATGGCCAAATTTCAAATGAGATTTCTCTTCTTATTCTCTACCTTAAAGCAGCAAGGAGACACATGGGCCATCAAATCCCAAAGGAAGGAGATGAACGGCCATAAAATTCTCTAAAATTGCTATTTCGGGTCTGACACACCCATGTCACAGGGCGTGTGCCTTAAGCGGCAAACGAACCGACTTATCCAGAACAGTTCACGTCCATGTGACACGCCCGTGTCAGCCTAGACACGCCCGTGTCATAGGGCGTGTACCTCACTCGAGACATATTCGAGACATACTCGAGAGAACTACTCGAGTACTTTGTCATGACACGCCCGTGTCATATGGCTGACACGCCCGTGTCATATGGCTGACACGCCCTTGTCACACCAGTACTCGAGACATTTTCGATCTACTCGAGACATTTCCTCGAGATCCACTCGAGTCGTCACAAAGCAGGACAGGCCCGTGTCACATGGCTGACAAGCCCGTGTCATGCTCTCGAGACCTGCTCGAGAAAATCACTCAAGTAATTGGGCAGGACATGCCCCCTGACACGCCCCCTGACATGCCCGTATCCTGAGCCGTGTACGCTCAAAAATTTCATCGATCAAATTTTCGTCGACCACTCGTCAGCTGCTCACCCGAGCAGGACACAACCTGTGACACGCCCGTATCCCAGGCCGTGTAACCTGACCTGAACCCAAATTTTGGGATTTGGGGTGTTACAGGTTTAGCATGTACCTAAGACTGACCAGGATGATCCCGGCTACTTTCTTCATCTGTCATTACCATTAGTCCATGACACTTTGCATCTCGTTCTTCATCTTCATCCACCTCCGAGTCACTCTCTGGATGTGATAGAGGGGCCCTAATCCCTATTCTAGCAGCAGGGAACTCTTCTTTAGCAATAATAATAAGCCCAATGTGGGCATCATCTTTTTCACTGTTTGACTCAGAGGAAGAGTCGGACCAGGTCTTCTCTTTCTTGGCCAATATGGACTTCTCTTTCTTCTTTCTCTTGTGGTGCTTCTTCACTCTTTCTTCTTTCCTCTTTACTGGGCATTCAGCAATTACATGCCCAGGTCTGCTATAGCAAAAACAAATAATGTTAGAGGCAGATTGTTTATTAGAGTTAAGAGCATACCTGTCCTCCTTAAAAGATTTCTTTCTATGTTGAGAGGAGGAAGAAGGCCTTCTATTCTTCCAATGCCCCTTCTTCATAAATTTCTGAAACTGTCTGGAGAAGGCAGCAAGGTCCTCATTAGATGTCTGGCTGTCAGATGAGCCGGACCTAGAGCTCTCAGATTCTGCACAGCAGTTCTCCTCACTGGAGAGATCTTCCTTCTGCTCCTGGTTGAAGCATCAGCTTTGAAAGTCATAGATTTCTCCTTGCTCTGTGACTTAATGGTCTTCTCTTCTTCTTCCTTCCTTGCAGCAAGCTGCATCTTATAGAACAGTAGCTTCCCAAATAGGGTTGGAGGTGGTGTGTCTGCTAGTCTGCCCATCTCTCTGATGGCACAGATCTTTGTGTCCCAATCCTTGGTGAGGGACCTGAGAAATTTGTCATTCAGCTCATAGGTGCTAAAGACCCTTCCATAAGTTCTCAATTCATTAACAGTTCTGAAAACTCTTTCAAAACTTTCAGCAATGCCCTCCGACTTTCCATGTCTGAAGGCCTCATACTCCTGGTTGAGCATGGATTTCCTGTCATTCCTCACCTCTTCTGAACCCTCCATGAACACCACTAGGGTGTCCCACATCTCCTTGGAGGTCTTTCAGTGCACCAAATTCTAGAATTTAGGATCATCTACTGCAATAGCAATGATATTTTGAGCTCTCTTGTCCATGGACGCAAGGAGGAGCTTATCCATTTTAATTTCTTCATATAATTTAGGAGTCTAGATGTTGGCATCCAGAACTGAGCTCTTCATGGGGATGAAGGGTCCCTCTTTGACTGTGATGAAGATCCTAGGGTCAGCAGCTTCCATGAACATCCTGACTCTTTCCTTCCAAAGCCCAAACACTTCCTTTCTATAGATCGGCAACTTCATGCCTCGTAATTCCTTGTAGTTTACACCAGACCCAATTTCTTATCTTTTAGCTATGTAACATCCTTCAAACAACTAGACCCCTAGGAGTGGTTTTGCAATGACTAGGTCATGACAAAACCCAAGTAAGCCCAAGAAAGGCAAGTAAACCTAGGGATGTAGGTGAGACCACTATGGTCTGTAAATAGTAGATTTATGAACCCTTGGTAAAGAGGATCATGGGTCTTCACCACGACTTCAAGACCCCATCATGGCCTCACCAATCCATTGTAAGGTTCACTTGAACACTAAGGGCCCATGAAAGGTTGTCAAAGTGGCTGGGTTGACCAAGGTCAACTATATCCCTAAATGGGTCAAGCTAGCCTACTTAGGGTCAATTGACCAACCCCTAGCTAGGTGGACACCACCCATGCCCTACAAACCCTAAGGTGGGGTAAATGGGTGACTAGGGACCCATTGGGGAAAATCTTTGAGGCTAAGTTGACATAAGTCAACTCTAGCTCAAAAATGGTCAAGTGCCCTTACCAAGGGCAGGTGGCTCCAAAGTGCCAAGTCAACCCTACCCATCCCTACCTAGACCTAAGGGGTGCCCAATAGGTCACCAAAGACCCAATGATGGTAACAGAAAAGGTCATTTTGACCTAGGTCAACCCTAGTCAAGATTAAGTCAAACCTAGCTCAAATGGGCTAACCCAAGCTCAAGCCCTCCTTCCTTTTTGGGCTAGCCTTAATATCATGAAAATTATGAATGAGTGGGTTGCCAATCGGATGAATAAGTCAGCATAGTCAACCTAGATGACTAGGAGAGAGAGAAATTCAACCTCATTTTAATGGAGGAGAGAGAGAAAGGTGAAAGGGTGACATTCATGGCCAAGGAGGCCAAAGGCCACTCCTCATTAGCTGACCCAATACCACATTCACTTCAGGAAGACCAGGGGGCTAGTTTGGAGGTTGTCCATGGCCGGAACAGTGCACCATGCTGTTGAAGCCAAAAATGACCTCAACCGGAGTTCAAAAACAGGGGTGCAGCGCAAACACCTACTTCTCTCAAGCCTCAACCCTCGACTCGAGTCAAAGGACCTAAGACTGACCCAAAGCCTCAGCAGGGAGGTCCCACCTCACACCCGGAAGATCTCTGAGAGCTTCCCCTCCAAAGCCAAAAGCTGGTCTAGGAGCTCCTCAGAAAGCACTAGAAGTTAGAAGATAATGAAAAGCCTGCTTTCCAAAGAGCCCTTATGGGTCTATTTATAGTCTTTGCTGTCCTGAGATTACTGAAATGCCCCTAGTTGATCTGCCAATAACCGAATCAAGCTGTTTTCCTGAGGGTATTGGGGTAATTTCACCCGAGGGTAATTTTGTCATTCTACCCAAGGCCCTGAGCCCCACTCGGCGAGAGCTCTGAATCGAGAGCCTTCTGTCCCGAGCCCGGCTCAAGCGGTCTCGCCTGCCTATAGGCGAGAGTTTTTCAAGATGATCTGTGTGCTAGCGCAAGTGTTCCCGCATTGGTTGAGTTCGACGATTTGACTGCGCTCGACGATCTAGGTTCGACGATCGACGAACACGGGGCGCCTTGCAGGCGAGAGATCCTTTAAGACGGGAGCTTGGCGCTTAGCGTGAGCGCTACCGCCTACTTGGGCGAGAACTTCTCTAGCTAGCCTAATGCGACCATTACGCCTCCTGGTCTGACTCAGCGAATATGGGGTTGTACACAATCCCCGCTCTTTTTGAGCTAGCTCTGCGCTCGAAAATACACGTCCAACCCAAAAATATTCGCTCAGCACGTGTCAACATCTGGGAATCTTTTGGTGGGTCGTACCGTGGCTATAAATATATGTGCTGATAGACGGTCATAATTCTCCCCTTGAATCATCATTCTTCGCCTGAGTTCTCGCCTCCTCTCGCGATGCCTTCCAAGCACGCCGACAAACCGCTTCCGCAGGATCTACAAGACCGCATCAATGCGGCACATGCCCGAGCCAAGGCTAATAGTGCCTTGGTTGCCCCATGGCTGGCGAGACAGTCGTCGGCCGTTGAGCCTTCCCGGCCCAAGAAGAAAAAGAAGAAGGCGAAGGCGGTCCAGCAAGACCTGCCCCACGAGAACAGGAGCCCGCCTACCCCGACCCCAAGCCGCGCGGACGATCCCTCTCTGCGGAAGGTATGTCTGATTCATCAATCATTGAAAACCAGTCGCTCTGTTGCTGACGCGATATTTCTCGCAGGAAACGGTTCTCGACGTCGTCAAGTCCCCGCGGGAATCCCTGGACCCATCATCTCGCCCCCTTGAGGGCCAACCGCGAGTCACGGAAGCGGCTCCTCCGCCTGACCCGAGGACTGCAGGTAACTTTTCCACTCTTGCTTTTCACTCAAATCTTAGGACGCTGAATTGTCTTCCCGCAGCGCCAGCTTCCTCCCAGTCGGGTCTCGCTACCCAGGAGAATGAAGCAAGGGCTGCAAATCAGTCTGCCCTCGCGGTTGACTCCTCCCTACCGGCGGGAGGAAAGACTACCGAACCTTCCGCGCCTCCATTGGATGCCAGCCATCCCGCGGGAGAGGGGACCCCCCCCCCCCCCCCCCCCCCCCGCTTCCGGCCAAGTCGGGATTACCACTCGCAAAGTCTACCCTCCCGGGAAAGGAAAGCCGATCCACCTACTCTTTGGAACTGAGGGGGGGGGGGCTGGGCCTTCTCGCCTGCCATCGACCGGGGGTCCTCGCCATGCTGCAGGTATGCGGTACGTTTATCACGATTATCCTTTGGCTCTCGTCTTAACTGGAATTCTTGTCAGGGGATCTGGGCTCGCAGTCTGGAGCTGACGCTGAGGAAGAAGAAGAAGAAGTAGAATAAGAAGAAGACAAAGAGAGGGAGGACGGCGAGAGCTCCCCCTTCCCTTCATCTGACGAGATGGAGGAGATCTTAACCGGTGTCGGGAGCGCTAAAAGACGGGGAAAGAAGGTTGTCGCCATCCTGTTAAAGCTTATCCGGCGGGAACGGGCCCACGATTCTGCGGCGAAGGAGTTTCGCCAATCAGTCGAGAAGAGGCTAGAGGTTCTGGAGCGAGACTACCTCATCGGCGAGATGGATCGGCCAGGAGGGCCTACCGTCGGATCCTCTCCTGAAAGGTGCATCGCGCGGATCCGGGACCTGTCTCGCCGGGTCAACCTAGGATGCACTGTCTTGTCATCCTACTTCAACCCGCAAGCACCACCGAGGACCAAGCCGCGGGAGCAAGGACGATGGAGGTGGGAGCCTTATTGATTCGCGGAACCTCCCCTTCTCTTCCCCAGGCCTTCCCGTTCTCCAATGTACCCCGCTAATTTATGTCTAACTGATGTTGTTGTTTACTCTTTATTCAGCTCTCGCTTGGCGAGAATAACAATCATTTACGCTATTATTATTGCTCTGTTTAGTTCTCGCTTGGCGAGAGTAATCTGACCTCCCGTTTTTATTTATCTTTTGTTTAGCTCTCGCGTTAATCACCTGCACGCCCGTCACTGTCAGATTCGAGCGGGAAAATGAAGCGCCGCCGACCTATGGCGTGACGGTTGTACCCCCGCCGTCTTTCTGAAAAGTCATAATGATCACGGCCTTCTATACATAGAGGGTCCACCTACTACATTTATTTCTCCGATCCGAATCTCTCTCCTCTCCTGTCGCTCTCGCGGACTTTCAAAAGCACTCTCTTGTTTTTGCATTCTCCTTCCGTTTTTGCACGGTTCTTGCTCTCGCCTCCCTCTTAAAGATCTCACCTACAACTTCTTCATCGCGATGCCGGGCGGAAGCGAGGGTCGTTCAAATTGCGCGGAAGCCTTCCAGAAGCACTTGTTTCCTTCCTGTACCCTTACCATGGACGAGTTCACCCTGACCCAGACTCGCTACGTTCTCGCCGGCTTCACCGCGCGGAACCCAGGCAACCACGATAAGGTAAACACCGTGGGGGAGGGGGAGATCGTCATCCCCCTTGAGAATTTTGTGGTGGGCTTCCACCTCCCGCTGTGGCCCGAGATGCGCCAGGCCCTCCGGTATTAAGGAGTGGTTCCCGCACAACTGAACCCGAACTCGTTCGCGATCCTGGTGGCCTTCATCTGCTACATGCGATCCGAAAGGATCGAGTTCAGCCTTCCAATCTTCCGCAAGCTGTTCACCTTTCGCGCCAAAGGAGGGGTGGTCATCTTCTCAGGTCAACTGCTCAAGACGATCGGTCTCGCCAACAAGCACCACCACTGGGGCGAGAGGTTCATCTTTGTTTCCGGCGACTTCGGGAACATACCTCTCGCGCCCATCCAATATGAGGATGCCGCCTACAAGCCCCCCACCTTGGGCTTGCACAAGAGCGCCCTCCTTGAGTTCTTCGGAACCAAGGACTTCGACATCCTCTTCCTCCGGCGAGACGTTGATTCTCTCCTCCCCGTACTCCCGGGCGAAGGTAAGGTCTCGCCTTTGTCTCATTATTCACCTTTTCAACGTTTGAATTCAGTGTTGTCACTTTCGCAGGAGAGCACGAGATCCCCCTACGCCAACCTTTCGACGAGGCTCGCGCTGCCGGGAGCCAACCTCCAAAAGACAAGCTGGCTCTCGCAAAGGCCGAGACACAAGCTTGCCGGGACGAGCCGGCCCCATCTTTTACAACCGGCGCTGGGAAGCGAAACCCCGGCACCCCTCTGCTCCCACCGATCAAGAGGCCTAAGACAACTGACACCGAGAAGGGTAAATCCGTTATGGTGCCACCCTCCCAACCTCTCGCTGCAGGCTGCTCCTTTGAGGAGATCTTGCAGGTAGTCAGCGAGATCGCGGCTACCAGGGGTGGCGCTGAGGCCCCTGCCGAGAACCCTCCGGACCCCGGTGTAGCAGAGGGCGAGGGAGCCGCCGCCGAGACCTCCGGCCAGCCTTCGTCTACAGAGGTGCCGCGGGGCCACCACAATTTTGGTCTCGGCATGAAGTGCCTGGACGCGGAGAACAAGCCGCTGCTACAGTGGGACCCCGACGTCAACAGGGTCTCGATCTCGTCCCTTCTGCCTAGCTGGGCAGAGCGAGACGAGGTTACCACCGAGGCCTTCGCCCTAGGCTACTGCCTCTACAGCCGGGAGGACGCCAACGTCTATGACAGGATGACCACCCGTCTGCTGGCTTATGATTCCACTCGCGCCATGATGCGCGGGCTGGAGCTTGCTCATATGTGTGCTTGCCGGAGCATCACCATCGACCGCAACTTCCAGGACATTTTCAAGGCCAGGGAGGGTGCGGTGGCTGAGGCTGCTTCTTTGAAGAAGGAGCTGGAAGACGCCAAGCAACTGCTGTCATCTTGCCGGGCGGAAGAGGTAGGAGAGACCTTTCTCGGCACTTGCTCTCGCCACTATAGATTTTGACTTCTTTTTCTTCCATGCTAACTCCTCGCCATACAGGATTCCGCTCAAGCCGCGGCGCTTCGCGAGGAGCTGTCCCAGGTGAGGTACGAGAACGTCCTCCTGAGGGACCAGATCTTGTGCCTGAAGGCGAATGTGCCCCCTCCCCTGGATGAAAGACTGAAGAGCCGCTACTACTCCGTCTATGATATCGACAAGCTCCTCCAGGCCAACGCTCAAGCTACTATCAAGCTGACCTTGGAGACGCTGCGAGATGTCGGATGCCTGCACAGGAGGGACAAGATCATTAACGCTCAACAGCTCATCCCCTGGCTCTTCGAGCCTGTCCCAAAGCCCCCGGGCGCACCTGATACCCCACCCTCGGATGTCTCGAAATCCCCTCCCGCGGGTGGCGAGACATCCAGGGAGAGCTCGGACGAGAGCTCCAGCGGGAGTTCAAGCGCGAGCTCTGAGGGGTACAGCCTGTCTCCCTGAGGGGCCTTCCTTTTTCCTTTCCTTTTGTTGTACTGAGCGAGACTGCTTTAGATGTGTAATTACATTAAATATATTGCAAATGTTTCGCTGTAAATGTTATTGTCCTATTCTTATTGTGAATGTGCTTGATGTAATTATTGTGGCCGAGTGTTCCTTACGCACGCTTCTGCCGAGGCCCTTGGCTTCCCTAAGGTAGTCTCCCTTAGTGATGTATAGGCGGGAACCTGCTAAAAACTGCCTGCCAGGAACATGGCTCACTAACCCTTAAGACGGGGTCGTCCCCCTTCAGGTTGCGCCAACCGTTCACGGCTGTCGCATAACGCTTCCTCCTTTCTGCCCAAGAATATTATTAGGGGCCTTCTCGTCGAAAGCCTACTTCTGCGAGACCTCCTTGACGGGGGTCTCCCTGCCGAGATCAGTTCTTGCTGAGACGTATCTTATCTTCACCTCTTTCCATTTTGTGTTCCGGGTGCGTTTCTTGCCTTGCCCAAACCAAACCTATCCCCCACTGGCAAGTCTTCGGACCTGCCAGCTAGATGAGAGAGCCTGCGCAACGGGTGGTCTACCTGCGGGGTCCGGGGCCGAGCCAAGCTCGGGGTGCCAATGAAGTTCTCAAACCAAACTAAACCTATCCCCCACAGGCGAGCCTACGGACCTGCCAGCTAGATGAGAGGCCTGCGCAGGCGGGTCTACCTGGGGCCGAGCCGAGCTCAGGGTGCCGCGATGAAGATTCCACAACCAAAACCTATCCCCCACAGGCGAGCCTACGGACCTGCCAGCTAGATGAGAGCCTACGTAGCGGGTCTACCTGGGGCCGAGCCGAGCTCGGGGTGCCGATGACGATCTCAAACCAAACCTATCCCCCACAGGTGAGCCTTCGGACCTGCCAGCTAGATGAGAGAGCCTGCGCAGCGGGTCTACCTGGGGCCGAGCCGAGCTCGGGGTGTGCCGATGAAGATTCCACAACCAAAACCTATCCCCCACAGGCGAGCCTACGGACCTGCCAGCTAGATGAGAGCCTGCGCATCAGGTCTACCTGGGGCCGAGCTGAGCTCGGGGTGTCGATGAAGATTCCACAACCAAAACCTATCCCCCACAGGAGAGCCTACGGACCTGCCAGCTAGATGAGAGCCTGCGCAGCAGGTCTACCTAGGGCCGAGCCGAGCTCGGGGTGCCGATGAAGATTCCACAACCAAAACCTATCCCCAAACAGGCGAGCCTACGGACCTACCAGCTAGATGAGAGCCTGCGTTAGCGGGTCTACCTGGGGCTGAGCCGAGCTCGGGGTGTCGATGAAGATTACACAACCAAAACCTATCCCCCACAGGTGAGCCTACGGACCTGCCAGCTAGATGAGAGCCTGCGCAGCGGGTCTATCTGGGGCCGAGCCAAGCTCGGGTTGCCGATGAAGATTCCACAACCAAAACCTATCCCCCACAAGCGAGAATTCGGACCTGCCAGAGATGAGATCCTGCGCATCGAGTCTACCTGGGGCCGAGCCAAGCTCGGGGTGCCGATGAAGATTCCACAACCAAAACCTATCCCCCACAGGCGAACCATACGGACCCTGCCAGCAAGATGAGAGCCTATGCAACGGGTAACGGGTACCTGGGGTCGAGCCGAGCTCGAGGTGCCGATGAAGTTCTCAAACCAATGAAACCTATGCCCCACAGGCGAGCCTTTAGACCTGCCACCTAGATGAGAGCCTGCGCAGGGGGTATACCTAGAGCCGAGCCGACCTCGGGGTGCCGATGAAGTTCTCAAACCAATCAAACATATCCCCCACAGGCGATCCTTCGGACCTGCCAGCTAGATGAGAGCCTGCGCAACGGGTCTACCTGGGGCCGAGCCGAGCTCGGGGTACCGATGAAGATTCCACAACCAAAACCTATCCCCACACAGGCGAGCCTACGGGACCTGCCAGCTAGATGAGAGCCTGCGCAGCGAGTCTACTTGGGGCCGAGCCGAGCTCGGGGTGCCGATGAAGATTCCACAACCAAAACCTATCACCCACAGGGATCCTACGGACCTGCCAGCTAGATGAGAGCCTGCGCAGCGGGTCTACCTAGGGCCGAGCCGAGCTCGGGGTGCCGATAAAGATTCCACAACCAAAACCTATCCCGCACAGGCAAGCCTACGGACCTGCCAGCTAGATGAGAGCATGCGCAGCGGGTCTACCTGGGGCCGAGCCGAGCTCGGGGTGCCGATGAAGATTCCACAACCAAAACCTATCTCCCACAGACGACAGCCTACAAACCTGCCAGCTAGATGAGAGCCTGCACAGGCGGGTCTACCTAGGGCCGAGCCGAGCTCGGGGTGCCGATGAAGATTCCACAACCAAAACCTATCCCCCACAGGCGAGCCTACGGACCTGCCAGCTAGATAACGAGAGCCTGCGCAGCGAGTCTACCTGGGGGCCGAGCCGAGCTCGGGGTTCCGATGAAGATCTCAAACCAATCATATCCCCCACATGCGAGCCTTCGGACCTGCCAGCTAGATGAGAGCCTGCGCAGCGGGTCTACCTGGGGCCGAGCCGAGCTCGGGGGTGCCGATGAAGATTCCACAACCAAAAACCTATCCCCCACAGGCGAGCCTACACGGACCTGCCAGCTAGATGAGATCCTGCGCAGCGGGTCTACCTAGGGCCGAGCCGAGCTCAGGGTTGCCGATGACGATCTCAAACCAAACCTATCCCCCACAGGCGAGCCTACGGACCTGCCAGCTAGATGAGAGCCTGCGCAGGCGGGTCTACCTGGGCCGAGCCGAGCTCGGGGTAGCCGATGACGATCTCAAACCAAACATATCCACCACAGGCGAGCATTACATACCTGCCAGCTAGATGAGAGCCTGCGCAGCGGGGTCTATAGGGGGCCGAGCCGAGCTCGGGGTGCCGATGAAGATTCCACAACCAAAAACCTATCCCCCCACATGCGAGCCTACGGACCTGCCAGCTAGATGAGAGCCTGCGCAGCGGGTTACCTGGGGCCGAGCCGAGCTCGGGGTGCTATAGGACTCATAAATACACATCTTATCATAAGAAATTTAGTACTAGATAAGAGAAAATAAGTCAATTGACATATTATAACAAGCTTGATTTTGAATACATAGTTACATCTTCGCCCATCTTCCCGGTTATGGATAGAAGCGCTTCAGGTCATCTCTGCTGTAGGTGTGGCTTAAGGCTCTTCCTTTCACGTCCTGGAGTGTAGTAACCTCCTGTTCCAAGGACTTCCTTCACTATATACGGTCCTTCCCAGTTCGGGTTGAGCTTGCCCACGGGAAGCCGACCTTCCCGCCACGTCAACCTTCTCAGTACCAGATCCCCTTTGGCAAACTGCCTTATCTTGACACACTTATCAAAATACTTGGCATCCGCCGCTTGATCTCTTCTTGCCTGATAGCTGCCACGTCCCGTAGTTCTCGTCCCACCATATCTAGTGAGAGGCGTTGCCCCTCTTCGTTCTCTAACCTCCAAGTCTCATCTCTTTCTCCCGCGGCGTGACCCGCGGGGACCGAACCTCGAACCTCCACTGGCATGGACCGCTTCATACCCATGAGAAAGCTTGTAGGGGGTCTCACCGGTAGCCGTGTTCGGGGTCGTTCGTAAGGCCCACAGGACCCGAGGGGAGCTGCTCCACCTAATTTCCCTTCAAGTTCTCCACCTTTTTCTTTAGTAGGTTTACAATGATTTTGTTCGCCGCTTCCACCTGGTCGTTGCTCCGGGGGGTGGTGGACAGAGTCGAATCTGAGGTCTATCCCCAATTGGGCGCAGAAGCTGATGAACTCTTCAACTGGAAAACTGGGGGGTCGTTATCTGTCACTATTGCTTGAGGCAAACCCTTGTTCTGCATATGATCTCCCCCCAGATGAAGTTCCTTATGACTTGCGAGGTGACCTTGGCCAGGGCCTTAACCTCCAGCCACTTTGAGAAATAATCGAACCATGACCAAGAGGAACCTCCTCGTCCACTAGCTGGAGGAAAAGGTCCGACTAAATCCATTCCCAGATGGCGAATGGCCACAGTGCCGTGATACTTCAGAGCCTTTGAGCCGCCAAGAGCTAAAGGGGGGCGCAGAGCTGACATTTTTGACACCTCCTTGCCTACTCCGTGGCATCCTTCCTTAGGGTGGGCTAGAAGTACCCCTGCCTGACCACCCATGCCTCCAACGTCCTTCCTCCAGAGTGACTGCCGCACTCGCCCGAGTGCACCTCCCCCAAGATCCTCGGGATCTCTTCTTCGGTCACACATCTAGCTAGGAGCCCTGACAACATCTTTCGATACAGGCCCCCTTCTATCATTATGTAGTGAGCTGCTTTGCGCTTGAAGCATCTCCCATCCTTGGACCCCTCAGGAAGTTCACCGATGGTCAGGAAGGTCACAAATGGATCCACCCACGAGTGTCGCCGATCTACCACCATCAACTCTCCTTCCTCGATAGCCGGTCGAAACAGCTCCGTCAAGGTCCCGCCTCCCCGAGGTCCAAACTTGGCTAATCGATCGGCCGCTATACTTTCTTCCCTTGGAACATGTTGGATTGAGAATGACCGGAACCCACCGATGACCGTTCTTACCTTAGAGAGGTATTTGATGAGGGTAGGCTCCCGAGCTTCAAACTCTCCTCGGATCTGTGATGCTACTACCTTTGAGTCCGTGAAAGCTTCTACATCCTGAATCTCCAGCTCCTTTGCCAAGCGAAGGCCGGCGATCACGGCCTCATACTCCGCCTGATTGTTGGTCACCGGGAAATGGTAAGCCACCGCCTGCTCTATCGCGACTCCCTGGGTGCTGATCAGCACCACTCCTCCCCCGAGGGAAAGCTTTCCCGAGGCCCCATCGACCATCATCTTCCATGCTTCCCATGGCTACTGCTCTCCCTCTTTGACCTCGACAACATAGTCTGCAAGGAAGTCCGCCACTGCCTGCGCCTTGTTGGAGAGTCTTGGAACAAAGGAGATGTCGAACTCGCTTAGCTCAGTAGACCACTTAGCAAGTCTCCCAGAGTGTTCTACTCCTTCGAAGATCTTGCGAATAGGATGGTCGGTCACCACTCTAATTGAATGTGCTTGAAAGTATGGTCGGAGTTTCTGGCAGATATGACCAAAGCGTAAGCTAGCTTTTCGAGGATGGGGTATCGGAGCTCTACTTTCTTCAATATCTGGCTGACGTAGTAGATGGGCAGTTGCTTCTTTCCTTCTTCCCTCACTAGGATGGAGCTCACTGCCTCCGCTCCTACTCCCAGATACAAGGTCAGGTCCTCCCCTTCTTTTGGGCTCTGAAGCAGAGGAGCCTGAGAGAGCTGCCTCTTCAGCCCCCGGAAGGCTTCTTCACACTCGGCGGTCCACTCAAACCTCTGGTTCTCCCGCAACACCTTAAAGAATGAGGAACACCTGTCTCCTGACCTGGAGAGGAACCTGCTCAGCCCAGCCAGTTTGCCTGTCAAACGCTGGATCTCCTTGGCATCGCGAGGTGATTCTAAATCCAGGATGGCCTTCACCTTATCCGGGTTGGGCTCCACCCCTGCTGGAGTCAAGAGATGCCCAAGGAACTTCCCACAGCTAGCCCCGAAGACACACTTCAAGGGGTTCAGCCTCATCTTAAACCTCCTCCAGGTGGCGAACGTCTCTTCCAAATCCTTCAGGTGCGAATCCATACACTTGCTTTTGATCATTAGGTCGTCGACGTAGACTTCCAAGTTCCTCCCCCTTTGATCTCGAAAGACCCGATCCATCATGCGTTGGTAGGTAGCCCCTGCGTTCTTCAACCCAAAGGGCATCATTTTGTAACTGAAGCATCCCTCCCTCGTGATGAAGGGAACATCCTTGGTATCGGGAGGGTGCATCCGAATCTGGTGATAACCTGAAAAATCATCCAAAAAGCTCATGACTGAAAAACTGACGGTTGAAACAACCAGCGCGTCGATCCGAGGCAGGGGGTAGCAATCCTTAGGGCATGATTTATTTAACAAAGAAAAGTCAATACACATTCTCCATTTACCACCCCTTTTTAACCATTACCACATTCGAGATCCAGCCTGGATTCTGGATCTCTGAGATGAAGCCGGCCTCCAGGAGCTTCCTGACCTCCTCACGGATGGGCTCCTCCAGCTTGGTGGCGATGGCTCTCATCTTCTGGCGTATGATGCGAGTGCGGGGGTCCAAGTTCAGGCGGTGGCAGGCCACGTCTGCGTCGGTGCCCGGCATGTCTGTCGCGCTCCAAGCAAAGATTTCGATGTTGCTTTGAATGCAGGCCCACACCTGCTCCCGGTCCTCGGGACTCAAGCCTCCGCTGACCCGCACACTTTGCACCTGCCCTGCGCTGGTGAAGACCTCCATCTCCACCACTTCTTCGGCTGGCTCCAGCCGCGATTGCTCCCAGCCGACCCTTGCATCTTCCTCCAACTCTAGCTCCTCCCTTTCTTCCTCCTCAATCTCCATCGCCTCTTCCGGCAGCTCCTGCTTCTCGTCCTCCGCGCCTCTCTGGGCCTCTCCTTCAGCTCCTCCTGCTTCTTGCTCCTCTACCTCCATCGCCCCTTCCGGGCTCTCCTGCTCCTCGTCTCCCTGGACCTCCTGCACATCTCCTCCCTGCTGCTCCTCAGTCTCCTCTCCTCTGATTTTCTCTTCAGCTACCTCTCTCGCCTCCTCTAGGTTATTCTCATCTTCTCCGACAACCTCTTCATGCGCCGCCATCTCCATCTCCAGCTCCTCTGCATCTGCCATCCATGATATGGTGTTGACCGCCGTAATGTAGCATTGTCTCGCCACCTTCGGGTCCCCTCTTACCCTGACCTGCACCCCTCCATTGTTGAACTTGAGGAACTAATAGAATGAGGAGGGGACACAGCAAAAGATGCTGATGAGGGGGCGCCCAAAGATGGCATTATAGCTGCTTGGGGCGTCCACGATCACGAACCTGCAGTTCCGTGACACGCCCCCCAACTTCACGTGCAGCCCTACTCCTCCTTCCACTTCCTTCCTCTCTCCGGAGAACCCGAACAACGGCCCGTCTGACTCCAAGATCCTCTTCCCTTCCACCCTCATCTCATCAAAGGCCTTCTTTAAGATGACATTTACCTAGCTCCGGTTATCCACCAATATCCTTGAAACTGTGAAGTTCTCCACCGCCGTCTAGATCACCAGGGCGTCACAGAACTAATCCTCATAGTCGGGCATGTCCGCAGACAAGAAAGTGATTTTTTTCTTCTAGTGGGGGAGCCTGGGAGGTAGAGGCGACCCCCCTTCGGTACATTGTTTGTAGCCTCCCCTTGCGGGTTGCCTCATTCCCCATTCCTCCATGAATCACCCCGATTCCTCCCCGGGTCCCCACGTTTACCCGATCTTCACATCTATCTTCCATCTCCCCCTGCTGCACTTCTACGATCCTCACCGGTGGATAAGGCCTCCCTGCTTCTCTTGCTTCCCTCATTTCTAAGAACTATGGGCAGGTGGTCGTTGTGTGGCCTTCCTCCTAGTGGAAGTCACAAAAGAGCAACGCCACCACACCCCTTCTTCCTTCTCCTCTTCCTCTTCCTCCTCCTCCTCGAGCTCCTCTCCCCGCTCTTCTTACTCTACCCACTTCCATTGCCTCTTGCGGCGGCGGGACACAACACCTTGGCTCCTGCCTCCATGCCGGCTGGTCGAACCTCCTTGATTCACGTAGGTTATCTCTCCCCTGGTAGCCTCCCCCTTGGCCCTGGGGGCGACCCTCCTGGGGCCTCCAACCCAACTGGTTGTTCGGCTCCCGGGCCCCCCATCCCTATTGCTGCCCATGCCTTCGAGGCTCTTCCCTCCTCCTTTCTTCTCTCTGCTCCCTCTGCTCCCTTGCCTCCTTCTGTCTTCCTGTCGCTGGTTCCTTCACACCGTCCTCCGCCAGCTTAGCCAACTTCCTAGCGAATGCTGGTTTTGCTCTATCGAAGTCTATCTCCTTTGCCTCCCTCTACATGAGCTTCTCAAAGGAGAGGGGGGCACTCGCTTCAACTCCATGCTGAAGAATCCCGGCCTCAGCCCCAGGGTAAAGGCGAGCATCAATGCGTACCCTGGGACCTCCGGGACCAGGAGGATCTCTTCTTGAAACCGGTCGACATAGTGACCCAATGTCTCATCCGGCTTCTGCCTCACCGCAAACAGGCATTCCACCTCCTTCTTCCGCTTCTTTGAGGTTGAGAACCTCAACATGAAACGTCTTCGCAGATCCTCAAAATAGTAGATTGATCTTGCTGGCAACTTGTGGAACCAGTCCCGAGCCTTCTCCTTCAACGTGATGGCAAATAGCCAGCACTTAAAAGCATGTAACGCCCCGAAACTCTAAGGAGCAAAGGGGGATGTTTTGGGCCAGTTTGGGTTCTGGCAGCAGGCACACGGCCTGGGACACGGGCGTGTCCCAGGGCGTGTCAAGCCTGTGTCGACACTAAGGTGGGAAGTCGACACTTTGGTCTCGACATTGTGTCGAGATTGGGCACACGGCCTGCGACACGGGCGTGTCGCAGGGCGTGTCGACCCGTGTCGACACTTAGCCGCGAAGTCGACACTGTGCTTTGACAAGATGTCGAGACATGGCACACGGCCTGCGACCCGGGCGTGTCGCAGGGCGTGTCAGCCCGTGTCGACACTCGTCCCGCGAAGTCGACACTTTGGTGTCGACAATGTGTCGAGACATGGCACACGGCCTGCGACACGGGCGTGTCGCAGGGCGTGTCGACCCATGTCGACACTTAACCGCGAAGTGTCGAGATCGTGTACACGGCAAGGGGTCCAGGCGTGTCAAGGAACCACGGGTAGGGACACGGGCGTGTCCTAGAACCCGTGCAGTGCTCGGGTTGAAAATGGCGGAAAATCATGGTGTACATGGCCGGCTACACGGCCGTGTCAGGTGGAACACGGGCATGTCAGCTCGAACACGGGCGTGTTCGATACCCGTGTGAGGTTCCAGGTGATTCGATTTTGACGGCGAATGCGGCACACGGCCCTGGACACGGGCGTGTGCCAGGCCGTGTTCGGCCCAGATTGGGCATTTCAGCCCCGAATCAAAGCCGTTCGTTTCCATAGGTTGAGATCCAACGGCTGGGGGTTGTTCCTGAGAGGATATACCCGTGAGTTGACTTGGAAAACTTCACTTTTCATGCCTTATCATCTCTCCAAATCCTTGGAGAAAGTGGAGAGCCATTGGAGGAAGAAGAACTAGATCCCGCCATTGGAGGAGCTTCGGAGCTCCGAATCGCGAGCCGACTCCGGATCCGCGGAGGCAACGCAAGTGCGGTGATTTCCATCCGATTACTTTCCGATGGTGCCAAAGAGGAATCCAAGGGTAACGATCCTCATCTTGAGCATGAGTCGCTCTCTTTCTTTGCATAGGAAGCCCGCTCTCGCGAGTTTGCGGAGAGTTGGAGGCGTTCCTTCGGGTAGATATGTGAAGTCCCCGTTATTTAGCGTCCGTAAGCGTGAACGGACATAGGCATGATGTGTGAAGCCTACCCGGACGTGTTAGTCTGGATCGGTGATGTTGCATTGCATAAGGCCGGAGAAGACTCCGTGCTATTGGTTGTTTTTCGGGTTTTCTACGTGGTAGATTGCAGCAGGGAGCCTTGGGGACTAACCCGAAGGTGCAAACGGAAAATTGGGCGGATACGAGATCTTGCCAACTTGGTGGCTTAAGAGCCAACTAGAACATAACGGGGTTATGTGACTTGTGATGCATTGCTGACCGTTGCCTTGTTTTGCCACCGTGCGGTGGTTTGTTGCTTGCAGGTGCAGCTGGACCAAGCGGTCAATAGCGGGCTAAAGCCCTTTTTGCGAAGCTGGCCCTCGAAGGCCCAAGTTGAAGTGTTTTCTGCTTTATTCATGTATGACCGGCCTGCGTGTCGAGGTTTGTAAAACATGTAATATTCAAGTGAAACACTTTGTAAGGCCTTAAGGCCGGTTTTGGGTATTTTTGTATAACATTCCTTTTGGTATTAGTGGACATTCATGCTCCTATGCTGGGTTCTAGTTTACAACTCTTATAAACTGCTTCCGCTAGAATGCTCTGAGTAGGACGTTGAGATTGGTTGGATGGTTTCAATAAGTAACCACCCGGTCTGTCTGTGGCATACGGCGTCGGGCCCCGGCCGGACCTACTGCTATATGCTATGGACGGATAGGGGGTGTTACAATTTGGTATCAGACTACTGGTTTTGGTTGGGCTTCAACTGAATTCGTGGGCGAATTCTTTTTCAGGGGTGGTGAGCACATTGTGTGCGTCATCGTTATAACGGTAAAAGAACCCATGAATGTCCACTTAGGAATGCAAATACTCGTGTTTGAGGAACCTGCGTGTTCCTATAATTGCTGTTTGCAATGCTATTTGGTCGCTTAACGGTGTTTTGTACCACTATAGGTGACCAGAAGTGGTGTTGGGCCGTCAGAACGCCGAGTTTCTGAGGATAGTAGTGCACCGGATGTTGCTCCTGCAACACCTCTTTCGGCTGAGAATATTCGATTGGTGGCTGAAGCGGTGTTGGCCGTGATTAATGCGCAGCCTGGAAGGCAAGCGCAGCAGCCCGCTCCCGTGATGGAGCAAGAACCTCTGCAAGAGGTTGAGCCGAGGAGGGTGGAGCAAGTGGTTGTTGAACCAATAGTGCCAAGGAGGGCACCTGAGAGGCAGCTAAAGCATGTAATGAGCTTTAACCCTCCGCTATTCTCGGGGTTGGGAACCCCATCTCAGGCTGAAGACTGGCTCTCCAGGGTGAAGAGAGTCATGACAGCGACAGAGGCGGAGGAATGGCAAATGACCACCATCGCTACGTTCCTGCTGGACGGTGAAGCGAGGATGTGGTGGGAAGGATTGGAGCTGCATCATTTGAGAGGTAGACAACTGATAGACGTTCTGATAGAAGAGTTCTCGGGATTGTTCTTAGCAAGATACCTCCCTTCTACTCAGAGGATTTCAATGGAGAATGAGTTCCTGAAGTTGGCTCAGGGCGAGAGAAGCGTGGATGAATATCTCCACGAGTTTACTCGGTTAAGTCGATATGCTAGCTCCACCATCATGGATGAGGAGCGCAAGACTAATCGATTCTACGAAGTCTTGAGAGACGAGTTGAGGTTGCTACTCTCGGGGCCGATGACGCAGGGTTTCTTAACCTTGGTCAATACTGCCCGGTCCTTGGAGAAGGACATGAAGAATGTGCAAGCGAAGAAAGGCTTGGTTGATAGAAAATCCGAGTTTAAAGTGCTGACTACTTCAAAGTCCGGCTATCGGAGGGCTTTCAAGAAGCATAGGACTTCGGGTCCAGCTCCTTCTAGTGCTTCTGGGGTGACTACGAGTCGGACCCCGGGCGCGTGCTTTACATGTGGCAAGACGGGGCATTTTGCCCGTGATTGTTGGAGCGGACGTCCTAAGTCTGAGAGGAAGCCGGGAGCTACTTATGAAGAGAAGGGCAAGGCGGTGGAGTCGACCGCATCCCATTATGCTCCGACCCAACCGAGGGTCTACAATCTTGGCCAACAGGAGGCCATTAAACAAGCTGATGTGGTGACAGGTACGGTTTAATTTATAGCAAGTCAATTTATTTAAATACTTGTTATGCACATGTTACCTTACCACTACTTGTTTAGGATTTGTATTGATTTGTGAAAATCCGGCACGAGCACTCTTCGATACGGGAGCCTCACACTCCTTCTTGTCCGACGGATTTATATCACGCATCGGAGTCCCTTCTTCGATGGTGAAGGATAAGTTGGATGTGTTGTTTCCTAATGGGTGTTCGATGCGAGCGGATAGGATCTGCGATGTGAAAGTTCGTATTGGGGAGCAGGAGTTCGACCTGCAAGCCTCTTTACTTCCGTTGGCGGAGTTCGACGTCATTTTTGGCATGGACTGGCTCTCGGAGCAGCAGGCCCATATAGATTGCGGTAGCAAGGAAGTCAAGATGGGAGCAAGTCGTGAGACGACGTTTACGGGCTTAAAGGGGTCGAGCAAGACGTTGATGTCTGCTCTTCAGGTGGTGAAGGCGGTTCGTGCTGGAGCAGAACTGTTCTTTACACTAGTGGAGGTTGCAAAGCCGAAGACCGCGTTGGATTGTATTTCAGTGGTATCGGAATACCCTGATGTGTTCCCCGCAGATCTTCCTGGAGCCCCGCCTCAGCGGGAGATAGATTTTACGATCGAGTAGTGCCAGGTGCAAAGCCTGTGTCACGATCTCCGTATCGGCTAGCGCCTAAGGAAATGGCGGAGCTGAAAGTTCAACTGCAAGAGTTGTTGGAGCAAGGGTATGTGCGCCCGAGTTCTTCGCCTTGGAGCGCACCGGTCCTCTTTGTTAAGAAGAAGGACGGAAGCTTGAGGCTATGTATTGATTATCGGGAGCTAAACAAGCTGACTGAGAAGAACAAGTACCCGATCCCCGGATCGATGATCTCTTTGATCAGTTAGTCGGGTCGACGGTGTACTCGAAGTTGGATCTCAAGGCTGGGTACTATCAGCTGCGGATAAGGGAGAGTGATATCCCGAAGATAGCGTTTAGTACGAGGTACGGGCATTATGAGTTTACAGTCATGCCGTTTGGGCTGACTAATGCGCCGTCAGTATTCATGGATTTGATGAACAGGACGTTCAGGGAGTACTTGGACCATTTTGTGATCGTCTTCATCGACGATATTTTGGTGTACTCGCAAAGTGAGGAAGATCACTTCAAGCATCTTCATTTGGTGTTGGAGACGCTCAGGAGAAATCAGTTGTATGTCAAGTTCTCGAAGTGCGAGTTTTGGCTATCCTCAGTGGTGTTCCTCGGGCATATAGTAAGTGGAGAGGGTATTGTTGTGGATCCGGCGAAGATAGTTGCGATACGGGAGTGGCCTGAGCTGGCTACGGTAGCAGAAGTCCGGAGCTTTTTGGGGCTTGCCGGCTATTATAGGCGCTTCGTAGAGAACTTCTCGCGGATAGCGTTACCTCTCACTACATTGACGAGGAAGGAGCACAAGTTCGTTTGGACGCCGGAGTGCGCACGAGCTTTTGAGGAGTTGAAGTGTCGGTTGACCACGGCGCCTGTGCTGAGTTCGCCATGTGGAACCGAAGGCTATGAGATATATAGCGATGCTTCAGGCAGCGGTTTGGGTTGCGTGCTACTGCAGCACGGAAGCGTGATAGCTTATGGCTCGAGACAGCTAAAAGTGCACGAGAGGAATTATCCGGTCCATGACTTGGACTTAGCGGCCGTGATTTTTGCCATGAAGCTGTGGAGAAACTACTTGTACGGTGTGAAGATTGATATCTACACCGATCACAAGAGCCTAAAGTATCTGATTGATCAGAAGGATCTGAATATGCGGCAGCGTAGATGGATGGAGTTCCTGGGGGACTATACATTCAAGATCCACTACGTGCCTGGCAAAGGGAATGCGGTTCCGGACGCGCTGAGTCGCCGAGCCCCAGATCAAGTCAATTGGCTATCGGTACATGATGAGCGGTTGGTGCGGGAGTTGGAGGCGCTGGAGATTGTTTGTGTGGACAGACAAGCAAGTGCTGAAGAATTTCTGAATTGGACTGAAGTCCAGTATGACCTGGCTGATCGGATTCGGCAGGCTTTGGATATGGATGCTCATATGAAGCAGTTCATGATAGAAGCTCTGGATGGGTCAAATTCCCAATTCGTCGTGGAGGACGGATTGCTTTGGAAAGACGGTCGCTTGTGCGTCCCAAGTGTGGGCAATTTACGGGTGGAGTTGTTGTACGAGGCGCACCATACCAAGTACTCGATTCACCCGGGGAGCACGAAGATGTACCGTGATGTGAAGAAACTGTTTTGGTGGCCGGGTTTGAAGAAGGATGTGGCACTATATGTAGCGAAGTGCCAAACCTGCGCCTTGGTAAAGGCGGAGTGCCAAAAGCCGGGAGGATTTCTTAAGTCCTTGCCTATTCCGGAGTGGAAATTCGACGACATCTCTATGGACTTTGTGCACGGTTTGCCAAGGTCGCAAAAGGGGAACGACGCCATTTGGGTGGTTGTTGATCGATTAACGAAGGTGTCGCATTTTATTCCGCATAGGAAGGATGATCCGGTGGAGAAGCTGGCAAAGCTTTATGTGGATAACATAGTACGGCTTCATGGTGTGCCCCGCAGCATCGTGAGTGACCGAGATGGGCGGTTCACGTCCAATGATTGGAGGCTGGTGCAATAAATGTTGGGAACAAAGCTGAAGTTTAGCACAGCCTTCCATCCGCAAACGGATGGGCAGACCGAGAGGGTCAATCGAACCATGGAAGACATGCTTCGCATGTGTGTCTTGGATTTCGGAAAGCAATGGGAAGACCACCTTTATTTGGTGGAGTTCGCATACAACAACAGCTACCAAGCAAGTATTCAGATGGCGCCTTTCGAGGCCCTATATGGTAGAAGATGTCGCACGCCGTTGTCTTGGTTAGAAACGGGTGAGTCAAAGTTGTATAAGCGATCGGAAGTGGAGGGTGCTACTTCTTTGGTGAGAACAATTCGGGAGAGGTTGCTTATCGCTCAGGACCGGCAAGCAAAGTACTATAATGCCAAGCACAGGAATGTGGAGTTCGCTGTGGGCGATTATGTATACTTAAAGATCAAGCCGTTCAAGGGTGTCTCGCGGGTGCGGCGGTTGAAAAAGCTAAGCCCAAGATACCTTGGACCGTTTGAGGTTCTGGAGCGAGTTGGAGAAGCGGCCTATAGGTTGAGGCTTTCAGTGGAGCTTAGTGGTTTACACGATGTATTCCATATTTCGGTACTCCAGAAGGCGGTACAAGAGCCAACGCAAGTGATCGCGGTTGATCAAGTGCCGGTGGATAGTGGGCTAACGACAAAGGTCAAGCCCGTGCGGATTGAGGACTCGGAGGTCAAGCGGCTACGCAATAAGGAGATCAGGATGGTCAAAGTCCGGTGGGACAATTGCGGTTGTGAGGAGCTCTCTTGGGAGCGAGAGCAGACGATGCTTGACGAGTATCCGGAGTTGTTCCGCTCAGGTACAAATTTTGGTTTTGTACATGTCTTTCCTTTATGTAATTTCGTGGGCGAAATTCTTTTAAGAGGGGTAGAGTTGTAACGCCCCGAAACTCTAAAGGAGCAAAGGGGATGTTTTGGGCCAGTTTGGGTTCTGGCAGCAGGCACACGGCCTGGGACACGGGCGTGTCCCAGGGCGTGTCAAGCCTGTGTCGACACTAAGGTAGGAAGTCGACACTTTGGTCTCGACATTGTGTCGAGACTGGGCACACGGCCTGCGACACGGGCGTGTCGCAGGGCGTGTCGACCCGTGTCGACACTTAGCCGCGAAGTCGACACTGTGCTTTGACAAGGTGTCGAGACATGGCACACGGCCTGCGACACGGGCGTGTCGCAGGGCGTGTCAGCCCGTGTCGACACTCGTCCCGCGAAGTCGACACTTTGGTGTCGACAATGTGTCGAGACATGGCACACGGCCTGCGACACGGGCGTGTCGCAGGGCGTGTCGACCTGTGTCGACACTTAGCCGCGAAGTGTCGAGACCGTGTACACGGCCAGGGGTCCAGGCGTGTCAAGGTGACACGGGTAGGGACACGGGCGTGTCCTAGAACCCGTGCAGTGCTCGGGTTGAAAATGGCGGAAAATCATGGGGTACACGGCCGGCTACACGGTCGTGTCAGGTGGAACACGGGCGTGTCAGCTCGAACACGGGCGTGTTCGATACCCGTGTGAGGTTCCAGGTGATTCGATTTTGACGGCGAATGCGGCACACGGCCCTGGACACGGGCGTGTGCCAGGCCGTGTTCGGCCCAGATTGGGCATTTCAGCTCCGAATCAAAGCCGTTCGTTTCCTTAGGTTGAGATCCAACGGCTGGGGGTTGTTCCTGAGAGGATATACCCGTGAGTTGACTTGGAAAACTTCACTTTTCATGCCTTATCATCTCTCCAAATCCTTGGAGAAAGTGGAGAGCCATTGGAGGAAGAAGAACTAGATCCCGCCATTGGAGGAGCTTCGGAGCTCCGAATCGCGAGCCGACTCCGGATCCGCGGAGGCAACGCAAGTGCGGTGATTTCCATCCGATTACTTTCCGATGGCGCCAAAGAGGAATCCAAGGGTAACGATCCTCATCTTGAGCATGAGTCGATCTCTTTCTTTGCATAGGAAGCCCGCTCTCGCGAGTTTGCGGAGAGTTGGAGGCGTTCCTTCGGGTAGATATGTGAAGTCCCCGTTGTTTAGCGTCCGTAAGCGTGAACGGACATAGGCATGATGTGTGAAGCCTACCCGGACGTGTTAGTCTTGATCGGTGATGTTGCATTGCATAAGGCCGGAGAAGACTCCGTGCTATTGGTTGTTTTTCGGGTTTTCTACGCGGTAGATTGCAGCAGGGAGCCTTGGGGACTAACCCGAAGGTGCACCCGGAAAACTGGGCGGATACGAGATCTTGCCAACTTGGTGGCTTGAGAGCCAACTAGAACATAACGGGGTTATGTGACTTGTGATGGATATGGGACTCGGTGGAAGTTTGACCCGCGCAAATAGCTTAAATTGTCGTTGCGGTGTGAGCACGGGTTAGATGGAACCGTACCCGTTCTATGTCGTTCGGTTAAAGAGACCTAAAGGCACGTGGCACTTACCGTTGGCATAGAGTAGGGTCTTCGGCGGTCAATGGCTTGAATTGTCGTGACCCAGACCAGGAAGACGAATTGCTCATAAGTTTGGCCGTCTAAGTGGCGGTGGTGAGTCCGGAATGTTAATGGCTTTAATTGACGTGACATCGACCGGTTCACCGAGAATGTGCCCTGAGTGCACGGGGCGTGTGGCCGTGCGAGCCAACGCCTGTGATGTAATGGCTATGGTTATATAAATTGCTCGCTTATGCTAATGAAATGCAGGGAAGGAGCATCGCCGCCCCGAGTTGGGGGCGGGATCGTTATAATTTGGTCAGCATTGCTGACCGTTGCCTTGTTTTGTCGCCGTGCGGTGGTTTGTTGCTTGCAGGTGCAGCTGGACCAAGCGGTCAATAGCGGGCTAAAGCCCTTTTTGCGAAGCTGGCCCTCGAAGGCCCAAGTTGAAGTGTTTTCTGCTTTATTCATGTATGACCGGCTTGCGTGTCGAGGTTTGTAAAACATGTAATATTCAAGTGAAACACTTTGTAAGGCCTTAAGGCCGGTTTTGGGTATTTTTGTATAACATTCCTTTTGGTATTAGTGGACATTCATGCTCCTATGCTGGGTTCTAGTTTACAACTCTTATAAACTGCTTCCGCTAGAATGCTCTGAGTAGGACGTTGAGATTGGTTGGATGGTTTCAATAAGTAACCACCCGGTCTGTCTGTGGCATACGGCGTCGGGCCCCGGCCGGACCTACTGCTATATGCTATGGACGGATAGGGGGTGTTACAAAGCATCTGTCATCTGCCATATCGATATGATGTCTTCAAACCACTGCACGTGTTATACAGGGTCATCCTTCCTCGAGTAGTAGGACATGTCAGGCTCCCGGAACCCCTCCGATACCGGAGCTGAGATGATGAGCTCGCTGAATGGGCTCTCGCCTCCTGCCTGGCGAGAGGGCATGTCTCGCGGCCTCGGCTGGCTGGCCCGATCCGCGAGACCGTGCCCAGGGAAAAGCTCTCGCACTGCTGCCTCCCTATCACCCAAATCTGTCAATGCCTCCTTGCCCGGGCGCTGGCTCTGGCCTGGGAAGAGCTCCCGCGCCGCTACTTCTCTCTCGTCAGCCTCCGCCGGGACCACCTTCCCCGGACGCTGTCCAGGGGCGTTTTCGCCTAGGAGCGGGACCTCCTCTATCGGAACCTAGGGTGTGGCCCACTCGCTTCTGGCCGAGAAGTCCAAACTGATCTTCTGCAGGACCTTTCGCCTGAATTCATCCGGCATCCTCTTTGTCGCTTCCTCTCCCCGGGTGGGGGAGCCTCCGGAACCTGATCCTTCACCTTCACCTCCAGCAATGGGACAAAACTCAAGGCTTTCCTGTATCGGCTACTTTCCATGCTCGCCGCACCAGAACTGTTGAAGCTAAAAATGACCTCAACGGGAGTTCAAAATAGGGGTGCAGCCAACACCTACTTCTCTCAAGCCTCAACCCTCGACTAGAGTCAAAGGACCTAAGACTGACCCAAATCCTCAACAGGGAGGTCCCGCCTCACACCCGAAAGATCTCTGAGAGCTTCCCCTCCGAAGCCAAAAGCTGGTCTAGGAGCTCCTCAGAAAGCACTAGACGTTAGAAGATAATGAAAAGCCTGCTTTCCAAAGAGCCCTTATGGTTCTATTTATAGTCTTTGCTGTCCTGAGATTACTGAAATGCCCCTAGTTGATCTGCCAATAGCCGAATCCCACTGTTTTCCTGAGGGTATTGGCGTAATTTTACCCGAGGGTAATTTGGTCATTCTACCCAAGGCCCTGGGCCCCACTCAGCGAGAGCTCTGAACCGAGAGCCTTCTGTCCCGAGCTCGGCGCAAGCGGTCTCGCCTGCCTATAGGCGAGAGCTTCTTTAAGACGATCTGGATGCTAGCGCAAGCGTTCCCACGTTGGTTGCGTTCGACGATCTGGGTTCGATGATTTGACTGCGCTCGACGATCTAGGTTCGCCGATCGACGAACACGGGGCGCCTTGCAGGCGAGAGCTCCTTTGAGACGGGAGCTTGACGCTTAGCGCGAGCGCTCCCGCCTACTTGGGCGAGAACTTCTCTAGCTAGCCTAATGCGACCATTACGCCTCCCCTTCTAAACGGCTGGATTCAACTCCTCTGGGGAAGAACAGTAATTTCCAGCCGTTTCCCGGCTGGATTGAGCCCTGGTTCAGCTCCCTCTACCATGGCCGAACCTAGCCATTAATGGCCTTAATGGCCATTGATGATCCAGCCCCTCCTCTCCCCATCTGAGGCTTTAAACACCATCAGTGGGTCGAGGAAAGCTTTTCCCAATCATTGCCTGAAGAAATTGAGCCTCCCCACTGTGCAGTTGCAAAAACCGAGTGGCGCAACCTGTTGGAACACCCTATTACTAATTTGGGTCAGGATCACTATGTCTCTAGGATTTTGTGTTTTGACCTTCCTGTATAGATTTTAGGTCAAATAGAATTGAGTCTAAGGGTCAGTAGGCTAGGATTGGAAGCTGCTCTGAAGACCCAAGTTTTTGTAGAGACTAAGTCCAAATCGTCGAGCTCAGCACGACGTTTCGTCGAACTCCGGTCGACGATCGTCTAGCTCAACTTTGGCAGATCGTCGAGCTCCATTCGACGATCGCTGAGCTCAAGCCTCAAAATATCGTCGAGCTCTGGTCGACGATCGCTGAGCTCAACTTCTCAATATCGTCGAGCTCCATTCGACGATCGCTGAGCTCAGGTCGACGATTTTGACTCTGAACTGGATCCTTATCTCTGAGCTCAGTTCGACGATCTTTGAGCTCAGATCGACGACTTCTTTGCTGCTTGCATTTTCATTTTCGCTGAGCTCAGCTCGACGATAGCAGAGCTCAGTTCGACGATTTCAGTTACCTTCAGAATTCTAATTCAAAATCAGATAGAAGTTATTCTGCATTTAAGACAGAAGATCTGCCAGCCGTTTTCATTTACTTCTGGAGCAAGTTTCAAGGGATTTTCTAAGGAACAAATCAGTGGACTTTCCTTCAGAACATATTATGCAATTAAGGCTGTAATTAATTCAGACCAACGGCTATCTTTGACAGAGCAATTTTCTATTCAGACTCAGAGAATAAAAGATAGAATGTTTTTGAATCAGATAGAAGACAGACAAGAACAAGAGAATAGAAAAGACAAGTAGAGGACACCTCTCTATACACAGAGACTCTCTCAATCTTCTGTCAACAAGAATTCAGAAGAACACTCATCAAAAAGAGATCAAGCTTTCAAACATTCTTCAGATCTCTTCAGCTCTCAAGTGTTCAAGGCCAACATCATCTCAAGACTCCAGACACTCAACATTTCAGCTTGCTGAAATCATCATCTGCTGGAGATCTATTTTTGAAGGCCTATCACCCTCAGCAAAGCTCATCTTCCTGAAGACTTCAAGGACTCAGGGGGAGCTTTGAAATCAATCCACATAGTCTTCTCAGTTGCTTGAGAAAGAGAAGACTGCCATAACTCTCTCACCCCCAATCTGTAAAGGGTTTTTCAAACTCCCTTCAAAAGTTTGAATCTGGTTTTTGAGCACCTTGTCAAAAGCTCATTGGTGGCAAGACACCTGATCAAAAAATCTGATTTGGTTTTTGAGCACCTTATCAAAAGCTCATTGGTGCCCAGGACACCTGATCAACTCATCCTGCAGTGGATTCCTACCTAGGGTGGTAGAAGAGTGGATGTACCCAAGTCGGGGAACCACTATATTTCCTTGTGTCATCTGGTTGTGCATGTTTTCTTTTTGTTTCTGGCCTAGATTTTCTTGTGCTTAATATTCTGCATAGCTTATTTTATTTCTGCTTCCCTGCTTACACTCATTACAACAATTGTTGTAAAGCTTTGCAAAAGTTTTTTTTGTGTTTTAAAAAGCACCATATACTCTATTCACCCCCCCTTTAGAGTATATCAGATCTAGTTTCCCCTTTCAATTGGTATCAGAAGCCAGGTTGGTTAAACATACCATATCTGTTTGGTTGTACAGGCTAACACCTGAACCCCAAAGATCCCAAACTAGATCCTTCTTTTATATTTCTCTATTAGATTTAGCTTGCACAAATCATGGCCCAAAACAAAGACTTATGCTAGCACCAGACCTCCAGTGTGCAATCTGTCAAAGTTTGCACTTTGGAAAGGCAAGGATTAAACTCTACATGAATTCTAATTGACGAAGATATTTTTAATTCTGTTTTGACAGTGTGTCCCAAGACCTCCAGAGAGCACAAGCACAAATGCTGTTCCACCTCCATCAGGAACAGATGCTGACATTAAAAGATGGAAAGTAGCTGATGCCAAGGCAATGAACATTCTAGCTCAGACAATGTCAGATGACATTTTTCAGAAGGTAGCTGAATGTAATTCAGCCAAGGAGATCTGGGACAAGCTTTCAGAAATTGTCTCTGGCTCAGCTGATGAGAGAAAGGACAGAAGATCTCATCTCATCTCCCAATATGAGAACTTCAAGAAGGGAGAAACTGAGTCAGTGGGAGACATGTACAATAGATTGAGTCTAATTGTCAGTGAACTGAGGACATTAGATAAAGAAATCTCACTGACAGAACTCAATGACAAGATCCTAATGTGCTTCCCCAGCACTTGGGATTCAAGAATCTGGCCAATTAAAGATGCCAGAAGCCTAAATGAGATCACCACTGAAGCCTTGTTGGGTAAGCTCAAATCTTATGAGCTACTCATCAAGAACAGAGAAGAAGAACAGAAGGCTGCTTCTCCAGCCACAAGAAAGGAGAAGACTATTGCATTCAAGGCAGCTGAGGATCTGCCTGAAGAAAAGGCCACAAGCAATGATGAACTTCTCAGCCTATTGGCCAAAAGATTCTATAAGATGGCCAGAAGGACTTCAGAAGAAGATCATACAAGGAGCAAGACAAGCCAAGGTATGACAAGTCCACTTGGCAATAGCAAAGACATTATTTGCTTTGGTTGCAGGAAACCAGGGCATATGGTTCCTGACTGTCCAGAAAACAAGAACAAGGACAGGAGGGACAGAAAAGAAAGAAGAAAGGAGAAGGACTCCAAAAGGCATGGAAATAACAAACCTTCCACCAGCAAAATAAGCACACAAGGAAAGGATTTGTTGCTGAATCCTGGAGTGAGACTGAAGAGGAGTCACAGGCCTCTTCCAGCTCAAGTGATGATGAGGATGATGCAGAGGAAAAAGAATTCTGCATGATGGCAATCAATGCCTCTCAACACAACTCAGAGGAAGAGGAGTCAGAGTCAGACTCAGAAACTCAACCTGAAGAAGATCAGGTAATCAACTCTTTTGATTTCACTTCAGAAGATTTTAAACTTGAATTTAAAGCACTATGTTTAGACCTGCTAAAGTCTGAGAAAGAGATCATCTCTCTCAGAAATCAATTGTCTGAACACAATGCTTTAAAATCAGAAAACCTCAAGCTCTCTTCAGGAGTTGGAGAACCATAGGGAACAGATAGCTTCACTGAAGAGTGAACTCTCTGAGGCCAAGAAGCTTGAAGAATCTCTCAATGGGAGAAGCATCAAGCTGATGGACATCACAAGCACAGTGAACTCAAGATTCAACAGTACACTGGGCTTGGGTGCCTCATCCAGCCAACCTATTGTTCTAACAACCCCTATCAAGTTCATTTCTGACAAGGGAAAGGGAGTTGTAGAGGTTGCCAGGAAAATTCTGATCTGCCTCAGAAAACTAAAGTCCAGTACAAATCGTCGAACGGAGATCGACGATCGCCGAATGAAGATCGACGATCGCCGAACGCAGCTCGACGATCTCAGGACAAATCGTCGAACGCTGATCGACGATCTAAGCCAAGATCGTCGAACGCTGGTCGACGATCCCATATACCTGACCTCAGCCATAGTCGACCGTCGAACGGAGCTCGACGATCTGACCCAAGATCGTCGAACTCAGCTCCAAGATCGTCGAACAGAGGTCAGAGCTCTGGAAACTTTTTCAATGGCAAGTCAAAATTGAATCCTGAGGGTTCTTCATCCCAAACATTTAACCCTTATACTGAATGGATTTTACCTCCAAGGAGATATCATCCTGAAGGATATAAGAGTCAGCCAGGGATGTCTTTCATTTCTGAATTTAAAGGTTATCAACCTAGGCCCAAGGTAAACTGGGTCAAAAACAAGTGAATTGCTTAATGTGCAGGTGAAGACCTATCCAACATCTAACCAGCAATGGTATTTGGATAGTGGATGCTCAAAGCACATGACAGGGAACAAGGACAACCTCAATTCCTTTAAAGCCAAGCTTGGACCCAAAGTTATCTTTGGTGACTCCAACTTTGGACAAACTAAAGGATATGGAGCAGTCCAGATTGGTTCTGTAACCTTCAAGAAGGTAGCATATGTGGAAGGACTGAAGCACAACCTAATCAGCATCAGTCAGCTATGTGATGAAGGCTACCAGGTGACTTCAGCAAAACTCTATGCAAATCAAGTCAGAGGACAACACCACTGTGTTGACAGGTAAAAGGAAAGGTAACATCTACCTTGTAGATTTTCTTTCAACTTCTATAGATATCTGCTTATTCAATTCAGTTTATAGACCAAATGTTTTATGGCATAAGAGACTAGGACACCTAAACCTTAGAACTATTGCTAGGCTCTCCAAGGACAATCTTGTTAGAGGACTACCTTCTGGCCCCTACAAGAAGGAAGGACTCTGCAAGGCCTGTCAATTAGGCAAGCAAACTAAAAACAGTTTTAAGTCACTTAATAAGAGTGATTCACCTAGGATATTGTATCTGTTACACATGGATCTATTTGGACCCATCACAGTACAAAGCCTAGGAGGGAAATCCTACACTTTGGTGATTGTAGATGACTTCTCTAGATTCACTTGGGTGTTCTTTCTAAGGAAGAAGTCTGATAACTTTAAGTGTCTGACAGAGTTTCTCAAATGTGTAAAGATTGAGTTCAATACTCACATTGCCCTGATCAGAAGTGATCATGGGACAGAGTTTGATTCTCTTCTTATGCAAGAGTTCTGTCAGAGTGAAGGGATCAGGCATACTTTCTCAGCTCCTAGAACTCCTCAACAAAATGGGGTAGCTGAAAGGAAAAATAGAACCCTTATTGAATCTGCCACTACATTGTTGTCAGATGCTCATCTACCTCTATCCTTCTGGGCAGAGGCAGTGAACACCTCCAACTATGTGCTGAACAGAAGCCTGATACATAAACTGAAGGGAAAGACTCCCTATGAATTACTCAAAGGGAAGAAACCTAAAGTTGACTATTTCAAAATTTTTGGTTGCATTTGTTATATTCACAATAATGATAAGAAACATCTAGCAAAATTTCAAGCCAAAGCTGATGAAGGAGTGTTTCTGGGATACTCCATGATCAGCAAGGCCTATAGGGTATATAATAAATCATCATTAAAAATTGAGGAATCTGTTCATGTTTCTTTTGATGAAACTAACATGTCTTTCAAGGAGAAGATTTCTTCTACCATAGAACCTTTGCAGGAACACTCTCTAGTTGAAGATATGAACAAGCTACAGGTTGCTCAAGAGGATGAAAGCAGTGAAGATGAAAGCAATGCTCAACATATTGAAGCTCAACCTGAAGAGCCAGTTGTTGTACCACAAGAGGAAACAACAACACAGGTTGGTGAACAATCAACACCCCCTGTTGATTTAGTAACATCAAGAGACCATCCAATTTCCCAAATAATTGGAGAACTCTCAGCTGGTGTGCAAACCAGAAATCAGGTCAACCAAAACCTGTTGCACACCTGCTTCCTTTCTCAAATTGAACCTCAGTCCATTCAAGATGCAGAGCAAGATCCACACTGGATCATTGCCATGCAAGAGGAGTTGCATCAATTTGAGAGGAACAAAGTATGGGAACTAGTGCCAAAGCCTAAGGATCATTCCATTGTTGGAACAAAATGGGTATTCAGAAACAAACTGGATGATCAAGGAGTAATAATAAGGAACAAGGCAAGGCTAGTTGCCCAAGGATATTCTCAAGAAGAAGGAATTGACTACGACCAGACCTTTGCACCTGTTGCAAGATTAGAAGCCATCAGGATATTCTTAGCTTATGCAGCTCACAAAGGCTTCAAAGTTTATCAGATGGATGTCAAGAGTGCCTTCTTAAATGGAGACATCAAAGAGGAAGTCTATGTCAGACAACCTCCAGGTTTTATCTCTCCAACTCATCCTGATTTTGTTTTTAGATTAAATAAAGCATTATATGGTCTCAAGCAAGCTCCTAGAGCATGGTATGAGACCCTAGCATGCTTTCTTTGGAAAATGGTTTTATAAGGGGTAGAGTAGACCAAACTCTTTTCATTAGAACCCATAAGTCCCATACCCTACTAGTACAAATTTATGTAGACGATATCATTTTTGGTTCTACTGACTCAAAACTATGCAGAAGGTTTTCTAACCTAATGCATTCTAAATTTGAGATGAGTAGCATGGGTGAGCTATCCTTCTTCCTAGGATTGCAAGTCAAACAACATGCTGAGGGCATCTTTATTTCTCAAACCAAATATGCTAATGAGCTGGTTAAGAAATTTGGCATGTCTGAGGCATCTTGTATGAAAACACCCATGCCTACCAATGCTGTATTGGATGCTGATGAACATGGGAAACCTGTTGATCAGACAACATATAGAGCAATGATTGGCTCTTTACTGTATCTTACAGCTAGTAGACCAGATATAATGTTTGCTACATGTATATGTGCTAGATTCCAAGTTAGCCCTAGAGAGTCACACCTCACATTAGTAAAGAGGATTCTCAGGTATGTTAAAAGTTGTCCAAATCTAGGTCTCTGGTATCCAAAAGATTCAGCATTTGAGTTAACTGGATTCTCTGATGCTGATTATGCTGGATGCAGAATTGACAGGAAAAGCACCAGTGGAACTTGTCAGTTCCTTGGTGATAGACTTGTCTCCTGGTTTTGCAAGAAACAAACATCTGTGTCAACTTCTCAACTGCTGAAGCTGAATATATGGCTGCAGGCAGTTGTTGTTCACAAATACTGTGGATTCAAAATCAACTCCTAGACTATGGTTACAACTTAGAAAAGTCAAAAATCTTTTGTGACAATACAAGTGCTATCTCCATAGCTCAAAATCCAGTCCTCCATAGTAGGACAAAACATATAGAGATTAGGCATCATTTCTTAAGGGATAATGTTGAGAAGAATAAAATTGAATTGCAGTATATCCCAACTGATTTACAAAGGGGAGATATTTTCACCAAGCCTTTGGATGAAAAGAAACATACCTTCTTCCTAAATCAGTTAGGAATGTTAGATGGAGGAAGTCTTAAATAAAACCCAAGATTTTGAAAGCTAAAAATGGACCAAGACTAGGCAAAATTCTGATTTTCCTTAGTGTCTAGGATTTCTCTGATCTCTGAACTGCGCTCGACGATTTCCCCACAGATCGTCGAACGGAGTTCGACGATTTCCAGAATCGTCGAACTGAGTTCAGCGCTCCTCAGACAGCATGAACTGTCTCCTTCGGTCAACGATCGTCGAACGGCGCTCGACGATTTTGTTCACTGAACGATCGTCGAACGGAGCTCGACGCCTTTCCAGATCGTCGAACGGAGATCGACGATTTTGGAGTCTCTTCAGATTCCTTTAGAAGCCTCGATCGTCGAACTGAGTTCAACGATCTTTCCTTTTCTGCGTCGAACCCTAATATAAAACTCTTTTTTCGTCGTCGTTCTCTCTTGCGCTTTCAATTTCTCTGCAAACTTTTCTTCCCTCCAAGCAGTTCTACACTTGGTCGTTTTGTCTGTTGATTTTTTGCAGGTACCATGGCCGTTTCTGTTGCTGTGCTCGCCGCCATGAAATTTGATGCCGGCTTTGACATCGATTTCGATTCCTTCAACACAACCGATCAAATCTTCCAGGATATTCTCAGATTGTTCAAAGATCAGCATCTGTCTGCCTTATGACAACAAGAATCAAATTGCCTCAGATGAAATTAAAGAATGGGTTTATACTGCCCACAACCTGGACAACAACACCATAGTTGGTTCCATTGGTGGCACCCAGGTACCTCTGACTCCAGCAGTATTGACAGAAGTTTTTGGCTTCAGGAATGGTGAAGACTCTGCTGACCTTTCTGGAGAAGAGTTTGCTGATGTTCTTGCCAGGATGGGTCATCCTGAGGGGAACCCTAGCAAGCTGTTTAAGAGAAACCTGTCTGTGGAATACAGGTTTTTGGCTGATGTAGTAGGCAAGGTCCTTTTGGCCAAGCATTCTGCTCATGATACAATCTCCAGATACCAGCTCTGCCTTATGGGAGCTCTTGTGGACAGGAAAAGCTTGAACTGGGGAGAAGTACTCTTTGACTTGTTGAAGAAAAAGATAAATAAGACTTTTGTGAATTTTGGAAGAATTCTGGGAATCTTCCTCCAGGCTAAGTGCCCTGCCCTGCTAGTCTCCTCTGGAGTGCACATCAATGCCTCCAAGAGACTCACCTGTGCCCTTTTTGGGAAATGGGACAGGCAAATCTCCAAGCCCAGCAGGCCCTCTTCTTCTGGCCCTTCAGGCACCAGGACTCTAAGAGTCACTCCACCCCAGGCCTCTGCCCCTGCAGAGGACCTGCCTGCTAGTGCTGCTGCTTCTCCTCCTCCAAGCTCAACCCTACCTCCACTTCCATCCACCTCTCCAGCCACCTCCACAATTACCATCTCCAGCCCATCTCCAACATCTACTCCATCTCCAGCAACAATTTCCTCTCCACCAGCAGCCCACTTCCACCCTCTTTTCTCCTATCCACCTCCAGATGTCACCTCATCCCCATCCCTTCCAACTTTCACTCTCCTGGATGAATCCTACATGGATGATTCCCCCTCTTCTCCTCCAGATTTGCCATCCTCCTCCACATCTTTCCAAGACCTTCTCCACCAGATTCTTGATCAACCCACCTTCACTCCCTCCATTTCCATCCCTGTACCCTCTATCTCTACCATACCCTCTCCTGAGCCATCCCTTCCACCCTTCAGCCCTCCACCTCCAGCTTCCTCAGCCATCCCAATGCCCTCTACCTCTGCTCCTCTCATTGAGCATGTAGATCTCCCAGCCCTTGCTGATCAGTTGTATGAGCTCCTTGCACCTAGGCTCTCCCTTCTCATGGAGGCCTCCTTAGCTCCTCTGCAACAATCAGTGGCAGCTCTCTCTGCCAGGCTGTCCTCTTTCCTTACCCCTATAGCAGCACCCCCAGCAGTGTGCCTTGATGCACAGGTTTCTGCATCCAGGCAGGGGGAGATGCCCTATGAAGCCAGCTTCCAGGCTGCTGTTGCTGCTGCTGCTCCTCCTGCTGGTGTTTCTGATGCTGCTGCTGCTTCTGCTACTGCTGCTGTGTCTGTTTCTGCTGCTGCTGCTATTCCTGTCATAGCACTAGACCTAAGGTCTCTGCTATCTACTTTTGATACTGCTTACTTCAGCTGCCTCCCAGAGCCATATGCTGCCCAGCCCTCAGAAGATATGTCCAAGGCCCTAGTGCCCTTCTCTTGCTGTGACCCCAGAACCATTTCTGATTTTCTTCTGTCAGTGACTGCTACTTCTGATGTTCCTGCTGCTGCTGCTGCTGCTGCTGAAGACACTGCTGTGTCTACCTCTGAAGTTGTATCTGCTGCTGAAGAAATTGTTTCTGATGAGCCTATTTCACAGGATCTTTTGATGACAGAGGCTGTTGATTGTGAGCCTGCTGTAGAAGTTGTTGGTTCTGAAGCTGCTGCTGCTGCCCTCATTTCTGAAGTAATTTCTGTTGTAACATCTGCTGCTCCAGTACCTATAGTTACATCTGTTGCTCCTCCTGCTTCTGTATCTTCTGCCCCATCAGCTGCTGTTAAACTAAAAGAGGATTTGATGAAAAGGATTGATGCCTTGTATGATGCACAAAGCTCTGAATCTGAGGATTATAATACTGCTTCTGATGACTCATCGGCCACAATTGCAAAGAAAAGAAAGGCAAGAAGTAAGGCCTTGAGGAGAGTTCCTCCTGCCAAAGTCAGAGATGACAATGATGTTCCATATTATATTCTGCACAATTGCCCAATCTCTGAGCATTGGATGCAATTCTCTAAGAACCAGTTGAAGGCTATGAAAAAGAAGAGGAAATATGAAAAAGATTCCACTCAGTTCAAGCACCCTCATCCTCCTCCACCACCTCCACCTGATGCAGGTGCAGGTGGCAGCTCTGCAAGCTCAGGCCCTGCTAGAAGCCAGGCTCCCTACCAGCCTCATGCCAGAACATATCAAAGGGAAGGCCATTCTAGGGGCTCTTACTCTAGAAGGGGAGGATATAGGGAAATCAAAGAGAAACTCAGGTTTACTCTAAAGGACACTCCAGGCAGCATCCTTATCCTAGGGGAGGACATGTTCCATCTGACACATCTTCTGGTCCTTTTCCCTACAAGCTCAAAGATACAGTGACTGCCAGGACACCTCAAGTTACTACTTCCAACAGGTATGAGCCACCTGTTCCATTTGAGGATCCTGAGAAAAATCTCATGGCTTGGACTGCAAGAATGAAAGAACTGGCTGCTTTGGATCAGATAAAGAAAGCAAAAGAACAAGGGCTAGACACTTCCAATATATCTACTATGTCAGAGCAAAGGCAAAAAGAGTTAGAAAGATATGCCTCCAGTAAGTTTTTTGATGCAGACAGATACATGGAGTTGCATCCAGCTGCAGTGGTTCCCAGGGCTTCAAAGCAAATCTATTTGGGTGCAGCTGATGATACCAGATCCAAACAACAAGCTTTAGATCCTAACAGAGAAATTAAAATGGTAAAAGGCAAAGAAAAGGAATAACTCTGTAAGGTGATAATTCTTGACTTCTGTGACTGCCTTCTGGATATCATGTTTATATATCTCTGTGATGGTTCTGTGATGTTTAGCTGTGTTGTTTTTATGTTTCTGTGACTGTATTCTGTTGTTTGTTTTTCAAAATCTGTAAATAGTTTTCCTAACCCAAATAGGGGGAGATTGTTGGAACACCCTATTACTAATTTGGGTCAGGATCACTATGTCTCTAGGATTTTGTGTTTTGACCTCCTGTATAGATTTTAGGTCAAAATTAGAATTGAGTCTAAGGGTCAGTAGGCTAGGATTGGAAGCAGCTCTGAAGACCCAAGTTTTTGTAGTGACTAAGTCCAAATCGTCGAGCTCAGCACGACGTTTCGTCGAACTCCGGTCGACGATCGTCTAGCTCAACTTTGGCAGATCGTCGAGCTCCATTCGACGATCGCTGAGCTCAAGCCTCAAAATATCGTCGAGCTCTGGTCGACGATCGCTGAGCTCAACTTCTCAATATCGTCGAGCTCCATTCGACGATCGCTGAGCTCAGGTCGACGATTTTGACTCTGAACTGGATCCTTATCTCTGAGCTCAGTTCGACGATCTTTGAGCTCAGATCGACGACTTCTTTGCTGCTTGCATTTTCATTTTCGCTGAGCTCAGCTCGACGATAGCAGAGCTCAGTTCGACGATTTCAGTTGACTTCAGAATTCTAATTCAAAATCAGATAGAAGTTATTCTGCATTTAATTCAGAAGATCTGCCAGCCGTTTTCATTTACTTCTGGAGCAAGTTTCAAGGGATTTTCTAAGGAACAAATCAGTGGACTTTCCTTCAGAACATATTATGCAATTAAGGCTGTAATTAATTCAGACCAACGGCTATCTTTGACAGAGCAATTTTCTATTCAGACTCAGAGAATAAAAGATAGAATGTTTTTGAATCAGATAGAAGACAGACAAGAACAAGAGAATAGAAAAAGACAAGTAGAGGACACCTCTCTATACACAGAGACTCTCTCAATCTTCTGTCAACAAGAATTCAGAAGAACACTCATCAAAAAGAGATCAAGCTTTCAAACATTCTTCAGATCTCTTCAGCTCTCAAGTGTTCAAGGCCAACATCATCTCAAGACTCCAGACACTCAACATTTCAGCTTGCTGAAATCATCATCTGCTGGAGATCTATTTTGAAGGCCTATCACCCTCAGCAAAGCTCATCTTCCTGAAGACTTCAAGGACTCAGGGGAGCTTTGAAATCAATCCACATAGTCTTCTCAGTTGCTTGAGAAAGAGAAGACTGCCATAACTCTCTCACCCCCAATCTGTAAAGGGTTTTTCAAACTCCCTTCAAAAGTTTGAATCTGGTTTTTGAGCACCTTGTCAAAAGCTCATTGGTGGCAAGACACCTGATCAAAAAATCTGATTGGTTTTTGAGCACCTTATCAAAAGCTCATTGGTGCCCAGGACACCTGATCAACTCATCCTGCAGTGGATTCCTACCTAGGGTGGTAGAAGAGTGGATGTACCCAAGTTGGGGAACCACTATATTTCCTTGTGTCATCTGGTTTGCATGTTTTCTTTTTGTTTCTGGCCTAGATTTTCTTGTGCTTAATATCTGCATAGCTTAATTTTATTTCTGCTTCCCTGCTTACACTCATTACAACAATTGTTGTAAAGCTTTGCAAAAAAGTTTTCTTTGTGTTTTCAAAAAGAACCATATACTCTATTCACCCCCCCTTTAGAGTATATCAGATCTAGTTTCCCCTTTCACAACCTTCATAAATGGCATCAGGGTGATCTTCTCGGCTTCAGGCCGCTGGCAAGGTCCTCCTCCTCTCCTTGTCTCATGGATAGATCATAAAAACATTTAGGTTCAAGGTTCTGGCTTAATGAGCTTGAACCAATTCCTTGTTTCCATGGTTTCGGGTCGAAACTTTACTTGGTAGAATCGCAGGAATCCGCCTCTCCGTCGGCTGTGCCGCCGCCTGGCGATAGCCACCACCTCAACGGAGGCGGTGGTGGCGGTGGCCGGCCGGGGAAGTGCCTGGATTGCCGGCGGCAGCGTTTGGAAGGAGCTCCAGGCGGGATGAATCCAGGCCGTCGGCTGGAGCTTGAAGATGACGGGATGTCGTCCAAGGTGCGCCAAGATTCGTGCCATATTAAACTTTAAAACTATAGGATATAAATTTCTGATTATTTAATTATGTCACACATTTTATATTTTATGGTTTTAATTTTTAAAACTACTTAAGTTCTATTTCATAAAATGTAGTCAACATAAATTTGTAGCCTGGAGAGTCTAGTGTATAGCAAAATTGATTTGAACCCATTTGGGTGCCTGGTTTGACCAGGGCACCCATTTTGGTGGCACCTATACCTAGGGCTATCCTGAGATTAAAATGGGTGCCCACTCTTCATCCCTTGTCAAAATGAGCTAAATTTTGGGCAGGGTGTCACCCTTAACCATGCCTAGGGTCTGTCCAAAAATGAGAATTTTTGGAGATACTTTGTCTATAGTTTTATCTTTTATTTAATAATACTAGGGTAATTTAATTAGGTTTTCTAATTACCTCCAAACCCTCTCAAATTTTGGTGAGTGGTCCCTGGCCTCATAATATGCCTCTGTATAATTTTCACACCATTTGGATGTGTTTTGGAAAGGAAATGAACTAACCCTAATTTTACCTTAACGAGGGGCTCTTAAGTGAAAAGTGCACTTTGAGGTTGAGTGGTCAATTCACCTCAACAGAGGCTAGGATTTTGACAACTGACTGGAAATGACCTTTAAGACCCTCAAAGTGATTATGGGGTTTTCTAAGGTAGATTTGCCCTATGATCCAAACTCACACCCTAAGGAGGGGCTTTTGAGTGTTGTGAAGGGCATGGGGTCAAATACCCTTGTGTAATCTTGCAACTTGGTTGTAGGAAATGATGCTAGGTATCCAAAGCCCTCTGGTATGAATCCTAGGTGATTTAAAGATGGATAGACCTCTCAAATCCCTAATCCTAGTTTAGGACACAAACACTTTTTGTGTAGAATAAGCCACCAAAACTTACTAAAAAAGTGTGAAACTTAGGTAGTATGGATTTTAACGTAGTTAGGACCTCTGGTGAATTTATTGGGATTTTAAGAGTAATACTACTAGCACCCCCTTTGATATACATGATGTGGCCCAATTTGGTATTTTATTTATTATGATCACACTATTCATTCTAGACTCATGAAACTTAGGCAGGAGATGTCTTAAGGCATTATGGTTGTCTCTGAATTTTGTTATAAATTTTAGTTGAAAAACTTTAGTGTTTCCTTCACAAGCCTTAAAAAGGGCATTTATGGTCAATAAATTATTTAAAGATATTTACTTGTTTCAAATTGTGAAATTGGGGCTCTGATAGTTTTTTAGGTCAATATTCAGTTGGAGAAATTAATTCATGATTTTTAGATGATTATTGGCAATATATACTTTACAAACCCATAATTTTGGGAATTTGATGTAAAATTTGTTTAGAGCTTAATTCCTGCTGGAAAATTGTGCGACACTGGATTTTATGTTAATTGGTCATATTGAATTTTTCATAAATTTTGTAGAGCAATTGCTTGTCTAAAATGGGGACTTCATGTTCAAATTTGGATTTTTGGATTAATAGAATAAATAAAAAAATTATCTGATAAATCAGGAAAATTATGAATTTATGTGTTTAGGCTATAAAGTTCATTATAGTCCTCCAATAATTATTATAGGGGTACTGAGTGATTATTTTGTGTACCTCACTTTATGCACTTCATTTAGCTAGGGTTGGTCTGCATTTAGTAAAATCGCAGAAATTGTGTTGGAGTAAGAATTGGGGCTCACGAGTTGGGGTTAGATGTTGCTGATTTGGATGAATGAAAAAGTGTTCATCATTGGAAGTTGGGATTAGTGAGGGGTTGGAATGGCTAGTGTCCGGTTGTGCTCGGGATCGGCGAAAGATCGTCCTTCCCGTAGGGAGGAAGTGTTTAATGCACTAGGGCTAGATTCAGTAAAAGTAATTAATGGTTGGGAAATAGGGTAGCAACCAATAATAGTAAGTGCCTTGCGAAAGGGAGCTTTGGGCGTAATCCCATCGTAGTTCCTAGTGCCTTTCGAGAGCCCTTCACGGGGTATACCTTGGGCAGTCCTGGTCTAACCCAAATAGTAGGTAAAACTGAACTGCAAGAGTAAGTAGAAATAATCTAGGGTTGCACTCACACTCCCTCGTGTTGTGGGGGGGGGGGGTAGGTTGGGTCACTCGGGTAGTAGGCTCGGTGGATTTGGTGGTCGGCAGCTTGGTCCGGCGAGCTTTGGCTCGGTTGTTGTTTGTGATGGGCAGGTTGGCCCGACGATCTTTAGCTCGGTGCTGATACATGAGGTTGCATGTACAGAAAGTAAAGGTGGTGGGTCTTCGGTATTGGAGTGTCGATGCACCGATGCCAATACGTTGACTCGGCAAGTGTGGTTTAGCACTTGACCAAGTAAAGTCCGGTACGCCAGCCGGAAAGAGTACGCAGGAGATCCGCTTAGTGCACCAGCGTTGAGGCGTACGATGGGTCTGACTGGTAGTGCAATTACTGGTTTAGAGGTGGGCGAGGCCCAACCCACCGCTTCTGTTTGCCACTACGGAGGTATCCTGGGAGGTTCGGCTCCAGAAAGGGGGAACTAAAGGTCTGTGTACACAGAGTCGAGTGGGTGTGTTGCACTTGCATGTTCACAGCATGACATAATTGTATTTCATAGCATAATCATTGCTTTCAACCTTGTCACCTATTGTATAAAGTGGTATGGGACACTTTATACAATAGGCCCTGTAAAACGACCCCCAGGTTTATAAGTCGTGCAAGTGTGCTTATAAGCTAAGGTTTTATTCGGTAAAATTATATATATCTGTACTTGATAGAAAACCGACACCCTATCGTATAAATTGGTATGAGACTTTTTATACGATAGGAGCCCTGCAAAAGATCCCTTGCTTATATATTTCTGTATAAGTTAAGGTTACTTTTTGTTCAGTTTTTCATTCCGATATTACTGCTAGATTAGTTCTGCCGCCATCTGTTTACTTGTTACTCTCTACCTTCTTGTCCTCTCCTTTACTCCCCCCCGCTCGGTGCCTAGGAGCCATGGGGGAAGGGGCGGGGGATGATAGGACTTAGTCTTTTCGACTAACGGTTTTCGAACCACATCATTTTAGGGGACCGTGGAGCCCAGCATGGAGGAGCAGCCCCGCAGGTCGGCATGCTTGGAGATGGGGCAGTCTAGCACCGGAGTTCAGACATCAGGGACAGTTAGTCTTGACCACCAGTAGATATATTTATTTTGCTTCCGCGTTGAGTGACATATAGTGAGGATTTGATGTACTGGGCATGAGCCCAAGACTTGGTGCCTTTATTACTTCTGTGGATACTCCCTTTGTGGATCTCATTTACTATTTATATGTGATTTTTCTGTGGACTTATCTTTCGTAACATTGCTCCAGTTGTGATCGATTTGGTCGGCAGGATCGGCGATTTATGGTGATGACCTTCCCGGGTACGAATGTGTCACTACAAAGCGGCGGTTCTGGGCCTAAGACCCTGATGTTTAAAAAAAGGGGGGGTCTTACAAGTGGTATCAGAGCAAACCTCGATCGAAAAGTAGCAGTCTACATCCCCCGAGCCACCACCACGTGAGTTTAGTTTGGGGACAAACTAAGCAGCAGAAGCAGTGGTGTGCCCATATGAGGGATTACATGTAAATTGTCCACTTTAGTTAGGTTTGAGTCGATTGCCTACTAATGAAGTTTGTTTTGCAGCCCCCAGCTCAGCCTACGCCACAAGGCAGAGCCCAGCAGACTCCGGACATTGCACCACCTCCCCCGGTCCCCACTCCATTCCTACAGTCAGAGATGGGACAAACTCTGACAGCCATCTTGAGAGGGCCAAACCCGGGGGCCAACTGGCTGAGCATTTTCCGAGGACTTGCTCCCCCATCCTACTTGCGGACAGAGTCGGCCATTCGGATGGAGGAGTGGCTGGACATTATGTATGAGATGCTGACCGGGTTTCAGTGCCCATGGGAGGAGAGAGTGTCCTTGGTCGTCCCTTTCCTGGACTCCCATGCCAAGAGATGGTGGAAGACTTCGCTGGACACGACGTTTGCTGACAGAGAGGTTGCAGAGATAGCTTGGGGGGAGATCAGGGCCGCACTGTTGGAGCATTTCGTTCCGCAGTCAGCCGGAGACGAGCTGGAGGATAGATTTCTACAGTTGAGACCGGGTAGTAAGACAGTGGTGGAATATCATCGGGAGTTCAACCACCTAGCCCGATTTGCATATTCTTACCAGTTGGATGAGGCAGGCTATACGAAGAGGTTCTATAAGGTCCTACGAGAGGATCTGAGGGAAGCTCTGTTGTTCGTGTCCGACGGGCCTATTCCTCGGATATTGGAGATGGCCAACTGAGGACCATGGCCCGGGGGCCCGAAATGATCAGCGGCGGGGGCGCATCATAGACGGAAGAAGAGCAGAAGATCAGCCTCGTCAGGAGGTGAGACAGGAGCAGAGTAAACCAGTGGTAGTGGCCCCTCGACCACCCCAGATGCGGGAGGAGCAGAGACCCGGGGGTATAGCATATCCCCCACCAACGTGCTTCAACTGTCACCAGGTGGGGCACATCTGGAGGAACTGCCCCATGAGGGGGGCACCACCACCAGCACCTCCGGCTACCCCGCCACTCAGTATTTTGGAGGCCAAGGACGTGGCCGAGGTCGTGGATACCAAGGCAGAGATCACAGGCAGGAAAGGGAGCAAGTATATTCACTGGATCTGACTCAATAACGGAATCCGGAATAAGTGATCACAAGTACGCCAGTTAAATTCATGTTTTCTCTTTCCTAAATATTAGAGTTATGGATATAGAATTGCTAAACTAGGAAAGAAAACCACAATTATATTTCTAAGACTCTAAACCACCCCAGGCATAGTCTTCATCAGCAACAAGCCCGCCTACAGATTGTTCGATACAGGAGCTTCACACTCTTTCGTGTCGGAAGCCTTCGTGGAAGGGTTGGAAGGCATGGAGCGGTTCAGAGGCCTGATGATGAGGATACGGCTACCTGACGGGTCAGAGTTATTCACCACCGAATGCTGCAACATGGAGGCGGAGATTGGCGGAAAGATATTTGAAGCGTCGGTGACGGTCCTGAAGATGCCAGTCTTCGACTTGATCCTCGGCATGACATGGTTACACTGGAACTGTGCTTAGATTGACTGCTTGTCCAAGAGGATTACTGTGAGGCATGGAGATTCCTACATCACCATTGAAGGTATTAGACCTATTCTCCCTCTCTTGCTGTCATCCGTGCAGGCCGTCAAGGCCCACTTGCAGGGGGAGGAAGTCTATGAAGTGCTGTTCGAAATGGTTGAGGCCAATGGTTGCATCTCAGATATTTTGGTGGTGCGAGATTTTGCGGATGTATTCCCAGAGAAGCTGTCATGGCTACCCCCGCACTGGGAGCAGGATTTCTTGATATAGCTGGTGTCGGGGGCTAAGCTGGTATCCAAAGCCCCTTATCTAATGGCCCCGAAGGAGCTGACAGAGTTTCGGAGCCAGCTGCAGGAGTTAGCAGAAGCCGGTTTTGTCCGGCCAAGCTCTTCACCATGAGGAGCCCCGGTGTTATTTGTCAAAAAGAAGGACAGGACACTCAGATTGTGCATCGACTACCGGGCACTGAATCGACTGACAGTCCGGAAAACCTATCCACAGCCAAGGATAGATGAGCTGTTTGACCAGCTAGAGGGCACGCATTTCTTTTCAAAGCTGGATTTGAGGTGGGGCTACTATCAGCTGCAGATCCAGGAGGAGGACATACCGAAGACTGCGTTCAGTAGCAGATATGGGATGTTCGAGTTTACTGTGATGCCCTTTGGGCTCACGAATGCACCGTCAGCATTCATAAGCCTTATCAATTGGGTGTTTAAGGCATATCTGGATGTGTTCGTCATTATATTTATTGACTACATCCTCATCTACTCGAGGACAGAGGAGGAGCACACACGACATCTGATGCTGACTTTGGAGAGACTACGGGAGCACTAGCTCTACGCAAAGTTCAGCAAATGCCAGTTCTGGCTGAAGGAGGTGGCTTTCCTAGGCCATATCATCAGTGGTGCTAGGTTGGCAGTGGACCTGGCCAAGATTCAGGCAGTTCGGGATTGGCCGCAGCTGAAGTCAGCCTCAGATGTGCGGAGCTTCCTAAGAATTTTCGGTTACTACCGGAAGTTTGTGGAGGGATTTTCTCGTATTGCCCTTCCCCTCACTTCCCTGACAAGGAAAGAAGTTCCCTTCTTCTGGACCCCGCAATGCGAGGTGGCCTTTCAAGAGTTAAAGAATCGACTCACCTCGGCTCCTATACTAGCCCTTCCATCGGGGAAAGAAGGATTACAGGTCTACACCAACACTTCCTACCAGGGTATGGGTGCGGTGCTGATGCAGAATGGTCACGTGATAGCATACGCTTCTCGGCAGCTGAAGAAGCATGAGCAGAACTACCCAGTGCATGAGTTAGAGATGGGAGCGGGCATATTTGCCTTGAATGTCTGGCGGCACTACCTGTATGGTGTCCACTGCGACATTTACTCCGATCACAAAAATTTAAGGTATGTGGACACGCAAAAGGAGTTGAATATTAGACAGAGAAGATGGGTGGAATTCCTAGCAGATTACCAGTACGAGATGCACTACCACCCAGGGAAGGCGAATGTGGTGGCAGATGTGCTGAGCTGGAATGCCACAACCTCTGGAGCAGGAACGCAGTTGATGTCCTTGGAGTTGGTCCAGATATTCGAAACAATGCAGATATCCTTTGTGTCTGAGGATCACCCTTAACTGTACCGAGAATACCTAGCATCATTGATTGCCCCAGATGACATTCGAGATTGAGTCCAGGATGGGCAGAGGCAGGATACCCAGCTTAAGCCAATATTTCGGGCCTTAGAAGCAGGCACTGCTGGAGATTACTCACTGAGGGATGGCCTATTGTGCTTCAGAGGTCGGGTGTACATACCAGAGGGAGGCTAGGTCCAGGAGGATATTATGACGGATGCCCACTGCAATCGGTATTCGGTACACCCGGGGATTACAAAGATGACTGCGGATCTGAAGAAGACCATGTACTGGCTAGGCATGAAGAAGGAAATCACCTACTTCGTGACCCACTACGAGGCTTGCCAGTTGGTGAAGGCGGAGTGCAGGAACCCTGCAGGACTATTGCAGCCACTCCCAGTACCAGAGTGGAAGTTTGACGATGTTGCGATGGTCTTCATACATTAGCTTCCCCGATCGCGGATGGGAAACGATTCGATCTGGGTGATCGTCGACCGGCTGACGAAGGTAGCCAGATTTATTCCGATCAGGAAGGATGACTCGGTTGGTGTGCTGGTTCGGAAGTTCGTGGAACAGTTCATCTGTTATCATGGTGTACCCATGTCGATTGTATTGGATCGGATGGATGGTTCACGTCCAGGGAGTGGAGATCAGTGCAGGCTTACTTGGGCACGCGGATGACATTCAGTACAGCTTTTCATCCCCAGACTGATGGGCAGACAGAACGCACCAATCGAACCCTGGAAGATCTGCTGCGACTTTGCATTTTGGACCGCGGTGAGCCTTGGGAGAAGCTGTTGCCATTGGTCGAGTTCTCCTATAATAATAGCTACCAGTCCAGCATAAGGATGGCCCCTTATGAGGCCCTATACGGGCGGAGGTGTAGGACTCCACTGTCATGGATATAGGATGAGGATCCGAAGGCTTTGGGTTCAGAGTTTGTGGAGGACACCGAGGCTCAGGTGAGGATGATATGGGACAGGATGCTAGAGGCACAGAGCTGACAGGCTAAGTATTACGACGCTCGGCATCATCAGGTGAAGGTTCAGGTGGGGGACCAAGTGTTCTTGAAGATCCGACCGATGCATGGGGTTTCACGGGTATGCGGCCGAAAGAAGAAGCTCAACCCTAGATATATGGGGCCTTATAGGGTCTGGGAGCGGATTGGTCCCTTGGCATACAGGCTGGAGCTACCACCGGAGCTGGCAAACCTGCACGACGTGTTTCATGTATCCTCTTTCAGGAGGGCTCTACTATGCCAGGAGCAGCGAAATACGACCACTGATGGGCTGATAGCATCTGATCGTTCGGTTCATCTAGAACCGGTCCGGATTGATGACAAGGGGATACGAGTCTTACGCCGCAAGAAGGTGCCATTGGTCAAGGTCCTGTGGAGGAATAACGGGCGAGAGGAGTACACTTGGGAGACTCAGGACTTGATGCAACAAAGGTACCCAAAGCTTTTTAGTCAGGTATTACTCACAACCTCTCGGGATGTTACAATTTTTCTTACAATTTGAAAACCCGTAGGCCTAAATAGAATTTCGAGGACAAAATTTTTTTGTTATATATTGGGATTTGTAACATCCCTCAAACAACTAGACCCCTAGGAGTGGTTTTGTCATGACTAGGTCATGATAAAACCTAAGTAAGCACAAGAAAGCCAAGTAAACCTAGGGATGTAGGTAAGACCACTATGGTCTGCAAATAGTAAATTTATGAACCCTTGGTCAAGAGGATCATGGGTCTTCACCAAGACTTCAAGACCCTATCTTGGCCTCACCAATCCATTGTAATGTTCACTTGAACACTAAGGGCCCATGAAAGGTTGTCAAAGTGGTTGGGTTGACCAAGGTCAACTATATCCCTAAATTAGTCAAGCTAGCCTACTTAGGGTCAATTGGCCAACCCCTAGCCAGGTGGACACCACCCATGCCATACTAACCCTAAGGTGGGGTCAATGGGTCACTAGGGACCCATTGGGGACAATCTTTGAGGCTAAGTTGACCTAAGTCAACTATAGCCCCAAAATGGTCAAGTGCCCTTACCAAGGGCAGGTGGCCCCAAAGTGTCAAGTCAAACCTACCCATCCCTACCTAGACCCTTGGGGTGCCCAATAGGTCACCAAAGTCCCAATGATGGCAACATAAAAGGTCAGTTTGACCTAGGTCAACCCTAGTCAAGATTAAGTGAAACCTAGCTCAAATGGGCTAACCCAAGCTCAAGCCCACCTTCCTTTTTTGGGCCAGCCTTAATATCATGAAAATTATGAATGAGTGGGCTGCCAATAGGCTGAAGAAGTCAACATAGTCAACCTAGATGTCTAGGAGAGAGAAAAACTCAACCTCATTTTAATGCAGGAGAGAGAGAAAGGTGAAAGGGTGCCATTCATGTCCAAGGGGGCCAAAGGCCACTCCTCATTGGCTGACCCAATACCACATTCACTTCAGGAAGACTAGACGGCTAGTTTGGAGGTTGTCCATGGCCGGAACATTGCACCATGCCATGGCCGAAAAGAATACCTTCAATGGCCATTAATGGCCATTGAAGCTTTGGACATTCCCTCCCCTTCTAAACGGCTGGATTCAACTCCTCCAGGGAAGAGCAGTAATTTCCAGCCATTTTTCGGCTGGATTGAGCCCTGGTTCAGCCCCCTCTACCATGGCCGAACATAGCCATTAATGGCATTAATGGCCATTGATGATCTAGCCCCTCCTCTCCCCATCTGAGGCTTTAAACACCATCAGTGGGTCGAGGGAGGCTTTTCCCAATCCTTACCTAAAGAAATCGAGCCTCCCCACTGTGCAGTTGCAGAAACCGAGCAGCGCCACCTTCAGAAATGGCATCTCGTCGATCTTCTCGGCTTCAGGCCGCCAGCATGGTCCTCCTCCTCTCCTTGTCTCATGGATAGATCATAACAACGTTTAGGTTGAAGGTTCGGGCTCAATTGAGTCCGAACTAATTCCTTGTTTCCATGGTTTCGGGCCGAAAATTTACTTTGTAGAACCGCCGGAATCCGCCTCTCCGGCAGCTGTGCCTCTGCCTGGCAACAACCACCACCTCAACGGAGGTGGTGGTGGCGGTGGCAGGCTGGGGAAGTGGTTGGATTGCCGGCGGCAGCGTTTGGAAGGAGATCCAGGCGGGATGAATCCAGGCTGTCGGTTGGAGCTTGAAGATGACGGGATGCAGTCCAAGGCACGCCAAGATTCGTGGCATATTAAACTTTAAAACTATAGGATATAAATTTCAGATTATTTAATTATGTCACACATTTTGTATTTTATGGTTTTAATTTTTAAAACTACTTAGGTGCTATTTCATAAAATGTGGTCAACCTAAAAGTTGTATCCTGGAGAGTCTAGTGTACAGCAAAATTGATTAGAACCCATTTGGGCGCATGGTTTGACCAGGGCACCCATTTTGGTGGGACCTATACCTAGGGCTATCCTGAGATTAAAAACGGTGCCCACTCTTCATCCTTGGTCAAAATGAGCTAAAGTTTTGGCAGCGGGTCACCCTTAACCACTCCTAGGGTCTGTCCAAAAATGAGAATTTTTAGAGATAGTTTGGCTATAGTTTTATCTTTTATTTAATAATACTATGGTAATTTATTTAGGTGGTCTAATTACCTCCGAACCCTCCCAAATTTTGGTGAGTTGTCCCTGGCCTCATAGTATGCCTCTGTATAAATTTTCACCCCATTTGGATGTGTTTTGGATAGGAAATGAACTAACCCTAATTTTACCATAATGAGGGGCTCTTAAGTGAAAAGTGCACTTTGAGGTTGAATGGTCAATTCACCTAAACAGAGGCTGGGATTTTGACCACTGACTGTAAATGACCTTTAAGGCCCTCAAAGGGATTATGGGGTGGTCTAAGGTAGCTTTGCCCAAGGATCCAAACTCACAACCTAAGGAGGGGCTTTTGAGTGTTGTGAAGGGCATGGGGTAAAATACCCTTGTGTGATCTTGCGACTTGGTAGAAATGATGCTAGGGTATCCAAAGCCCTTTGGTATGAATCCTAGGTGATTTACAGATGGATAGACCTCTCAAATCTCTAACCCTAGTTTATGGTACAAACAATTTTTGTGTAGAATAAGCCACCAAAACTTACTAAAAAGGTGTAAAACTTAGGTACTATGGATTTTAACGTAGTTAGGACCTCTGGTGAATTTATTGGAATTTTAAGAGTAATACTACTAGCACCCTCTTTGATATACATGATGTGGACCAATTTGGTATTTTATTTATTATGATCACACTATTCATTCTAGACTCATAAAACTTAGGCAAGAGATGTCATAAGGCATTATGGTTGTCCATGAAATTTATTATAAATTTTAGTTGAAAAACTTTAGTATTTCCTTCACAAGCTTTAAAAAGGGCATTTATGGTCAATAAATTATTTAAAGATATTTACTTGTTGCAAAATTGTGAAATTGGGGCTCTGATAGTTTTTAGGTCAATATTCACTTGGAGAAATTAATTCATGATTTTTAGATGATTATTGGCAATATATACTTTACAAACCCATAATTTTGGGAATTTGATGTAAAATTTGTTTAGAGCTTAATTCCTACTGGAAAATTGTGAGACACTGGATTTTATGTTAATTAGTCATATTGAATTTATCATAAATTTTGTAGAGCAATTGTTTGTCTAAAATGGGTACTTCATGTTCAAAATTGGAGTTTTGGATTATTAGAATTAATAAATAAATTATCTGATAAATCAGGACAATTATGAATTTTTGGGTTTAGGATATAAAGGTCATTATAGTCCTCCAATAATTATTATAGGGGTACTGGGTGATTATTTTGTGTACCTCACTTTATGCACTTCATTTAGCTAGGGTTGGTCTGCATTTAGTAAAATCGCAGAAATTGTGTTGGAGTAAGAATTGGGGCTCACGAGTTGGGGTTAGATGTTGCTGATTTGGATGAATAAAAAAGAGTTCATTGTTGGAAGTTGGGATTAGTGAGGGGTTGGAATGGCTAGTGTCTTGTGGTGCTCGGGATCGGCGAAAGATCGTCCTTCCCTTAGGGAGGAAATGTTTAATCGACTAGGGCTAGATTCAGCAAAAGTAATTAAGTGTTGGGAAATTGGGTAGCAACCAATAATAGTAAGTGCCTTGTGAAAGGGAGCTTTGGGCGTAATCCCATCGTAGTTCCTAGGGCCTTCGAGAGCCCTTCAGGAGGTATACCTTGGGCAGTCCTATGCTAACCCAAATAGTAGGTAAAACTGAAATGCAAGAGTAAGTAGAAATAATCTAGGGTTGCACTCACACTCCCGGTGTTGTGGGGGGGTGGGGGGTTAGGTTGGGTCACTCGGGCAGTAGGCTCGGTGGATTTTGTTGTGGGCAGCTTGGCCTGGCGAGCTTTGGCTCGGTTGTTGTTTGTGATGGGCAGGTTGGCTCGGTGAGCTTTAGCTCGGTGCTGATATATAAGGTTGCATGTGCATAAAGTAAAGGTGGTGGGTCTTCGGTATTGGAGTGTCGTTGCACCGAAATCAATACATTGACTCGACAAGTGTGGTTTAGCACTTGGCCAAGTAAAGTCCGGTGCGCCAGCCGGCAAGAGTACGCAGGAGCTACGCTTAGTGCACCAGCATTGAAGCGTACGATAGGTCTGACTGGTAGTGCAATTACAGGTTTAGAGGTGGGCGATGTTGGAGCATGCGTTCCGCGCTTCTTAGTTTGAGAATAACAAATCCCGGATGTATTTGATCTTGGTATGTGTTTTAAATGTGCAGGGATAATAGATATTTAATGTACAAAAGAATGGTTGAGCATGGCATTGATGAAAAGGAAAAACGCGCTATCACTGGCGATAACGCTACTGCGGGAGATAGCATAATCAGTGCCTGTTGACGTCAGCCTTAATCCGCACGTTGACGCGCACGAAGTCACGGTTCAGCGATATCGCGGGGCGATACCGATATCGCTGAGCGATATCCCATGATCGTCACGTTCTCCGCTCAGATCTGAAAATCAGCGCGACGTGTGCCACGTGTCAAGCAACGGAGAGTTATCACTATCGCGGGGCATTAACGCTACCGCCGGCGATAGCATGAAGTGATATATACGGCCAAAAATTTCAGGGAAGAGTTGGATCGTGCAGAGCTTTATTTTCCCGGAGAATTTTCAGATCCTTCATCTCCGTTTCCAGACGAACTCCCTTGGTCCGTCGAAATCTCAAGAGCGAAGGAGATACGACCGTGTGTTCAAGATTGGAGATCTTCTCGTTGGTCCACCATCATCTTCAGAGCTCGTGATTTTGAGGGAGTTTTTTTAAGTTTTACTATTGTACTTTCATTTTCACTCTTTATCTTTGTAATTGGGAAGGGAAAACCACCACCTTGTGTGTGGTGTCTAAGTCCGTGTGTGGCTTAGGGGCAAATCACTACCTTGTGTGTGGTGTCTAGGTCCTTGTGTGGCTTAGGAGTAAATCGCCGCGCGGTTTGTGCAGCGTCTAGATCATAGGTTTGATTTAGGGGGAGGCTAGTAGCCATATCTAGGGAGATATTGACTATAGCCTACCGGTTCTTGGGAGAAGGATCGGTGAAAAAGCTAAAAACTATTATCGTTGTAAGCCTTGATTTCAAGCTTTATTGGAATCATTTTTACATATATATTTTGGAGAAATAAAATCTTGATTTTCATTTCATTGATCTGTCTCAAACGTTGTATCTAATTTCATATTTTAAAAAAAGTTTTTAAAAGTTTAAAGAGCCCTTATTCACCCCCCTCTAAGGGCGCCACAAGATCCTACAAGTGGTATCAGAGCTGGTTATTCCTAATACGGTTTCACCGCCAGGAATTATGACGCAGCATGACCATGCTTTCTCTAAGGGGCAAAGAATTAGTAGACCTCCATTATTCACTGGATCTGACTATAATTACTGGAAAACTAGGATGAAGTGTTTTCTTATTTCTCTTGATATTCAAGTTTGGAATATGGTAGAGACTAATTATTCTCATCCCACTTATACAGTAGGCAATGTAGTAATGGAAAAACCAAAAGATAAATGGGATGATCAGGATAAGCTAAGGTGCAAAAATAATGCAAAAGCCATGAATGCATTATTTTGTGCATTAGATAGGATTGAATTTAATAGAACTTGTGCTTGTAATAATGCTTATGAGATTTGGAATTTACATGAAGTAACTCATGAAGGTACCTCGCAGGTGAAGGACTCGAAGCTATTTCAACTGGAATCGGAATTTGAAAAGTTTAGGATGGAAGTGGATGAGGACGTAGACTCAATGTACACCAGATTCACCAAGATAGTGAATGACTCAAAAGTGCTTGGAAATTTTTTTTCAAATGGTGATTTGGTGAGAAAACGTCTTAGATCTCTCCCCCCTAAGTTTAATCCCAAAGTGTCGGCTATTTCTGAATCTCATGATCTTAAATCTCTTAATATTGAAAGCCTGATTGGGAACTTGAAAACTCATGAAGTTGAATTGAAAATTCAACAACAAGAGTACATGGAGCCTAAGAAGAAGGGGTTGGCTCTAAGATCTAAGAAAGAGGAATGTAGTAATTCTGAGGAGGAAGAAGAAGATGAGGAGAGTCTCTTTGTTAGAAAATTTAAAAAATTTATGAGAAATCCGAAGAGAAGAAATACTTTTAAAAAATATTTTAAGAAGGAGACGTTTAGAAAGAAAAAACAAAAGGATGACGACGATGAGGAGGAAGAGAGACCCCCACCGAAGTGCTATCATTGCAGGAAGTTAGGACACATTCGAAGCAAGTGTCCAAAGTACTTGAAAGAAATTAAAGAAAAGAAGCACAAAGGGAAGAAGAAGGTCCTGAAAGCTGAAACATGGGATGATACTACTTCTGAGGGTGCAAGCAGTTCAAGCTCAAGCGAGGAGGAGGCCAATATGTGCCTAATTGGAAAAAGCGTCATATCTGATGACGAGTGCAGTGTCCAAAGCAACACTGAGGTAACTCCTCCAACTTATGATGAATTGTTTTCTGAATTTTTAAAGACTTGCAAATATCTTGAAAAAAGTTTAAAAGATAATGATCTTCTTAAAACTGAAAATAAAGTTTTATTTAAAGAAAACAAAAAATTGTTAAATGAAAATAAGACTATTGGAAAAGAAAAAGTCTCTTGCCAAGAGTGTGATCACTTTATGGGAAGAATAAAAGAGCTTGAAGAATCTCTTTCCAAATCTCATTCTAAAATAAAAATTCTCACTAAAAAGAATGAGATTTTAGAGAGAGATCTGAAATCTTCTATTTCCAAAGTCTATGAAGGAAAGAAAGCTTTTGAACATAAATGTGTAAATCTAGTATCCGAGAATAATGAAATGAGAAACCAGATTCATGACTTAACACTAGCCATGAAAAAGTTTGGATTGGGCCAAAGATCACTGGATATGATCTTAGGTTACCAATGTCACGGATTTGGAAGATTTGGACTCGGATACACGAATGGAAACTATCGCTCGGCGATAGGCACTACCGCCGGCGATAGCGAGAAATCCAGAAAATTGAGTTTTAAAAATTATGATAATAATAAATTAACTGATACTACATTTTCTTATAGTAAAAGTCCAGAAAAGTTATATTCTTCTTGTTATATAACATGTGCCAAATGCAATAGATTTGGTCACACCACGGACTCGTGCTAGAAGAAAGGAAAAAGTAAAATTAAGCAAATCTGGATGCCTAAGGCCTCTACCTATACTATGGGTGGAACCACTTGGGTAGCCAGATCTTTACTCACATCCTCTTTCTAGGTGTGTTGGCAGGCTAAGGACAAAGAAGACGTGTGGTACTTGGACTCAGGTTGTTCAAAGCACATGACGGGTAATAAAGAGAAGTTTCTTAGCCTGGAGATGAAGAAAGGAGGATTTGTTACATTTGGAGATAATGGAAAAGAAAAAATCATCGACATCGGAGTTGTGGGTAACGAAAGTTTTTCAATTTCAAATGTTTTGTTCGTAGAAGGTTTAAAACATAATTTTATTTCTATTAGCCAACTATGTGATAAAGGTTTAAATGTTTTATTTGAATCTTCTACAAATTTATGCAAAATTATTGATTCCAAAACAAATGAAATTGTTTTTACCGCACCTAGATATCATAACATATATATGATTAAATCTTATGATCTTTCAAATTCTACTTTAAAATGTTTTTTATCAAAAAATGATGAGTTAGAATTATGGCATAGGCGACTTGGACATACTAGTGCAAAGTTAATTAAGAAACTTTCAAAAGATAAATTAATCAAATGTTTACCATTGCTAAAAGGGAATTTATCTTCATTATGTGAGCCTTGTCAAAAAGGAAAATTTTCAAAATCATCTTTCAAAAGTAAAAATATTATTTCTACAACTAGACCACTCCAATTAATTCATATGAATTTTTTTGGGCCAATTAATACTTCTAGCTTAGGAGGTAGAAAATATACATTTGTATTGATTAATGATTATTCACGTTTTTGTTGGACTTTGTTTCTAACCTCCAAATCCGATGCGTTTTCAGAATTTTCTAAATTATGTTTGCGTATTCAAAATGAATTTTAGTTAAAAATTAAACGCATACGTTCGGATCATGGAGGGGAATTTGAAAATGAAAAGTTTATTTCTTTTTGTACGGAGTTAGGAATTAAACATGAATTTTCCGCTCCACGCACACCACAGCAAAATGGTGTAGTGGAGAGGAAAAATAGGACTCTTCAAGAGCTAGCCCGTACGATGTTATCTGAATTTTCTTTACCAAAATCTTTCTGGGCTGAAGCGGTGAGTACTGCATGTTATGTAATTAATAGAGTAATGCTTCGCCCTATTTTAAAAGTAACTACTTATGAATTATTTTTTAATAAAAAACCAAATGTTTCTTATTTCAAAGTTTTTGGGTGTAAATATTTTATTTTAAATTCTAAAGATTTCTTAGGAAAATTTGATGAAAAATGTGATGAAGGAGTTTTTATTGGGTATTCTTCAACTAGTAAAGCTTATAGAATTTTTAATAAACGAACGAAAATAGTTGAAGAATCTATTCATGTTAGGTTTGATGTGTAACACCCCCTATCCGTCGCATAGCATATAGCAGTAGGTCCGGCCGGGGCCCGACGCCATATACCACAGACAGACCGGGTGGTTACTTATGGAAACCATCCAACCAATCTCAACGTCCTACACAGAGCATTCTAGCAGAAGCAGTTTATAAAAGTTGTAAACAAGAACCCAGCATCAAAGCACGAATGTCCACTAATACATAATAGGAATGTTACACAAAATACCCAAAACAAGCCTTAAGGCCTTACAAAATGTTTCACTTGAATATTACATGATTTACAAACCACGGCATGCAGGCCGGTCATACATGAATAAAACAGTAAACACTTCCATTTGGGCCTTCGAGGGCCGGCTTCGCAAAAAGGGCTTTAGCCCGCTATTGACCGCTTGGTCCAACTGCACCTGCAAGCAACAAACCACCGCACGGTGGCAAAACAAGGCAACGGTCAGCAATGCTGACCAAATTATAACGATCCGCCCCCATCTCAGGGCGGCGATGCTCCTTCCCTGCATTTCATTAGCATAAGCGAGCAATGTATATCAATAGCCATTTCATCACAAACGTTGGCTCGCACGGCCACACGCCCCGTGCACTCAGGGCACATTCTCGGTGAACCGGTCGATGTCACGTCAATTAAAGCCATTAACATTCCGGACTCACCACCGCCACTTAGACGGCCAAACCTATGAGCAATTTGTCTTCTTGGCCTGGGTCACGACATTTTAAGCCATTGACCGCCGAAGACTCACATCTATGCCAACGGCAAGTGCCACGTAACCTTAGGTCTCTTTAACCGAACGACATAGAGCGGGTACGGTTCCATCTAACCTGTGCTCACATCGCAACGACAATTTAAGCCATTTGCGCGGGTCAAACTTCCACCGAGTCCCATTCTATCACAAGTCACATAACTCGGTTATGTTCAAGTTGGCTCACAGGCCACCAAGTTGGCAAGATCTCGTATCCGCCCAGTTTTCCGGGTGCACCTTTGGGTTAGTCCCCAAGGCTCCCTGCAGCAATCTACCGCGTAGAAAACCCGAAAAACAACCAATAGCACGGAGTCTTCTCCGGCCTTATGCAATGCAACATCATCGATCCAGACTAACATGTCCGGGTAGGCTTCACACATCATGCCTATGTCCGTTCTCGCATACGGACTCTAAACAATGGGGACTTCACATATCTACCCGAAGGAACGCCTCCAACTCTCCGCAAACTCGCGAGAGCGGGCTTCCTATGCTAGGAAAGAGAGCTATTCGTGCTCAAGATGAGGATCGTTACCCTTGAGTTCCTCTTTGGCGTCATTGAAAAGTAATCAGATGGAAATCACCGCACTAGCGTTGCCTCCGTGGATCCGGAGTCGGCTTGCGATTCTGAGCTCCGAAGCTACTCCAATGGCGGATCTAGCTCCTTCTTCCTCCCTTGGCTCTCCTCTCACTCCAAGGATTTAGAAAGATGATAAGGTAAGAAAAGTGTGGGTTTTGCAAGTCCACTCACGGGTATATCCTCTCAGGAACAATCCCCAACCGTTGGATCTTCAGTTAAAGAAATGAACGGCTTCGATTCGGGGCTGAAATGCCCAATCTGGACCGAACACGGCCTGGCACACGCCCGTGTCCAGGGCCGTGTGCCTCATTCTCCGTCAAAATTGAATCTCCTGGAACCTCACACGGGTATCGAACACGCCCGTGTTCGAGCTGACACGCCCGTGTTCCACCTCACACGGCCGTGTGGCCGGCCGCGTACCCCATGATTTTTGCACATTTTCAACCCGAGCACTGCACGGGTTCTAGGACACGCCCGTGTCCTTACCCGTGTCACATTGACACACCTGGGCCCCAGGCCGTGTACACGGGACACTTCGTCGAGTGAAGATCGACGACTTGATGACACGGCCTTGGACACGCCCATGTCCTAGGCCGTGTGCCTTGTCTCGACGATCGTCGAGCGAATCTCGACGACTCCCCAGGATGATCGTCGACACGGGTCGACACGCCCTGCGACATGCCCGTGTCATAGGCCGTGTGCCCACTCTCGACGAATCGTCGAGTAAATCTCGACGACTTCGCGGCTAAGTGTCGACACGGGTTGACACGCCCTGCGACACGCCCGTGTCGCAGGCCGTGTGCCCACTCTCGACGAATCGTCGAGTAAATCTCGACGTCTTCGTGGCTAAGTGTCGACACGGGTCGACACGCCCTGTGACACGCCTGTGTCGCAGGCCGTGTGCCCACTCTCGACGAATCGTCGAGTAAATCTCGACGTCTTCGCGGCTAAGTGTCGACACACGCTTGACACGCCCTGGGACACGCCCGTGTCCCAGGCCGTGTGCCTACTGCCAGAACCCAAACTGGCTCAAAACGTCCCCCTTTTGCTCCTTTGAGTTTCGGGGCGTTACAACTCTCCCCCTCTTAAAAGAATTTCGCCCACGAAATTAAATAGAGGAAAGACATGTACAAAACCAAAATTTGTACCTGAGCGGAACAACTCCGGATACTCGTCAAGCATAGTCTGCTCTCGCTCCCAAGAGAGCTCCTCACGACCGCAATTGTCCCACTGGACCTTGACCATCCCGATCTCTTTATTGCGTAGCCGCTTGACCTCCGAGTCCTCGATTTGCACGGGCTTGACCTTTGTCGTTAGCCCACTATCCACCGGCACTTGATCAACCGCGATCACTTGCGTAGGCTCTTACACCACCTTTCGAAGCACCGAAATATGGAATACATCATGTAAACCACTAAGCTCCACTGAGAGCTTCAACTGATAGGCCGCTTCACCAACTCGCTCCAGAACCTCAAACGGTCCAAGGTACCTCGGGCTTAGCTTTTTCAATCGCCGCACCCGCGAGACACCCTTGAACGGCTTGATCTTTAAGTATACATAATCGCCCACAGCGAACTCCACGTTCCTGTGCTTGGCATTATAGTACTTTGCTTGCCGGTCCTGAGCGATAAGCAACCTCTCCCGAATGGTTCTCACCAAAGAAGTAGCATCATCCACTTCCGTTCGCTTATACAACTTTGACTCACCCGTTTCTAACCAAGACAACGGCGTGCGACACTTCCTACCATATAGGGCCTCGAAAGGCGCTATCTGAATACTTGCTTGGTAGCTATTGTTGTATGCGAACTCCACCAAATAAAGGTGGTCTTCCCATTGCTTTCCGAAATCCAAGACACACATGCGAAGCATGTCTTCCATAGTTCGATTGACCCTCTCGGTCTGTCCATCCGTTTGCGGATGGAAGGCTGTGCTGAATTTCAGCTTTGTTCCCAACATTTGCTGCACCAGCCTCCAATCATTGGACGTGAACCGCCCATCACGGTCACTCATGATGCTGCGGGGCACACCATGAAGCCGTACTATGTTATCCACATAAAGCTTTGACAGCTTCTGTAACGCCCCGAAACTCAAAAGAGCGAAGGGGGACGTTTTGGGCCAGTTTGGGTTCTGGCTGCAGGCACACGGCCTGGGACACGGGCGTGTCCCAGGGCGTGTCAAGCCTGTGTCGACACTAAGACGGGGTATCGACACTTTGGTCTTGAAATTGTGTGAAGACTGGGCACACGGCCTGCGACACGGGCGTGTCGCAGGGCGTGTCGACCCGTGTCGACACTTAGCCGTTAGTCGTCGAATTATACTCGACGATTTGTCGAGAATGGGCACACGGCCTGCGACACGGGCGTGTCGCAGGGCGTGTCAACCCGTGTCGACGATCGTCCCGGGGAGTCGTCGAGATTCACTCGATGATCGTCGAGACAAGGCACACGGCCTAGGACACGGGCGTGTCCAAGGCCGTGTCATCAAGTCGTCGATCTTCCCTCGACGAAGTGTCCCGTTTACACGGCCTGGGGTCCAGGCGTGTCAATATGACACGGGCAAGGACACGGGCGTGTCCTAGAACCCGTGCAGTGCTCGGGTTGAAAATGGGGAAAAATCATGGGGTACACGGCCGGTCACACGGCCGTGTCAGGTGGAACACGGGCATGTCAGCTCGAACACGGGCGTGTTCGATACCCGTGTGAGGTTCCAGGTGATTCGATTTTGACGGCGAATGCGGCACACGGCCCTGGACATGGGCGTGTGCTAGGCCGTGTTCGGTCCAGATTGGGCATTTCAGCCCCGAATCAAAGCCGTTCGTTTCCTTGTTTTGAGATCCAACGGTTGGGGGATGTTCCTGAAGGGATATACCTATGGGTTGACTTGGAAATCCATCACTTTTCATACCTTGTTCTCTTTCTAAATCCTTGGAGAGAGAGGAGAGCTAAGGGAAGAAGAAGGAGCTAGATCCGCCCTTGGAGGAGCTTCGGAGCTCCGAATCGCAAGCCGACTCCGGATCCACGGAGGCAACGCTAGTGCGGTGATTTCCATCCGATTACTTTTCAATGGCACCAATGAGGAACTCAAGGGTAACGATCCTCATCTTGAGCACGAATAGCTCTCTTTCCTAGCATAGGAAGCCCGCTCTCGTGAGTTTGCGTAGAGTTGGAGGCGTTCCTTCGGGTAGATATGTAAAGTCCCCGTTGTTTAGCGTCCGTATGCGAGAACGGACATAGGCATGATGTGTGAAGCCTACCCGGACATGTTAGTCTGAATCGGTGATGTTGCATTGCATAAGGCCGGAGAAGACTCCGTGATATTGGTTGTTTTTCGGGTTTTCTACGCGGTAGATTGCAGCAGGGAGCCTTGGGGACTAACCCAAAGGTGCACCCGGAAAACTGGGCGGATACGAGATCTTGCCAACTTGGTGGCCTGAGAGCCAACTTGAACATAACTGAGTTATGTGACTTGCGATAGAATGGGACTCGGTGAAAGTTTGACCCGCGCAAATGGCTTAAATTGTCGTTGCGATGTGAGCACGGGTTAGATGGAACCGTACCCACTTTATGTCGTTCGGTTAAAGAGACCTAAGGTTACGTGGCACTTGCCGTTGGCATAGATGTGAGTCTTCGGCGGTCAATGGCTTAAATTGACGTGACCCATGCCAAGAAGACAAATTGCTCATAGGTTTGGTCGTCTAAGTGGCGGTGGTGAGTCCGGAATGTTAATGGCTTTAATTGACGTGACATCGACCAGTTCACCGAGAATGTGCCCTGAGTGCACAGGGCGTGTGGCCGTACGAGACAACGTCTGTGATGTTATGGCTATGGTTATAAATTACTCGCTTATGCTAATGAAATGCAGGGAAGGAGCATAGCCGCCCCGAGTTGGGGGCGGGATCGTTATAATTTGGTCAGCATTGCTGACCGTTGCCTTGTTTTGCCACCGTGCGGTGGTTTGTTGCTTGCAGGTGCAGCTGGACCAAGCGGTCAATAGCGGGCTAAAGCCCTTTTTGCGAAGCCGGCCCTCGAAGGCCCAAGTAGAAGTGTTTACTGTTTTATTCATGTATGACCGGCCTGCGCGCCGTGGTTTGTAAAACATGTAATATTCAAGTGAAACATTTTGTAAGGCCTTAAGGCTTGTTTTGAGTATTTTGTAATAACATTCCTATTTTCGTACTAGTGGACATTCGTGCTCTAATGCTGGGTTCTTTGTTTACAACTTTTATAAACTGCTTCCGCTAGAATGCTCTGTGTAGGACGTTGAGATTGGTTGGATGGTTTCCATAAGTAACCACCCGGTCTGTCTGTGGTATATGGCGTCGGGCCCCGGCCGGACCTACTGCTATATGCTATGCGACGGATAGGGGGTGTTACAATTTGGTATCAGCCTACTGGTTTTGGTCGGACTTAAGCTGAATTCGTGGACGAATTCTTTTTAAGGGGTGGTGAGCACATTGTGTGCGTCATCGTTATAACGATAAAAGAACCCATGAATGTCCACTTAGGAATGAAAATACTCATGTTTGAGGAACCTGCGTGTTCCTATAATTGCTGTTCGCAATTTTATTTGGTCGCTTAACGGTGTTTTGTACCACTATAGGTGACCGGAAGCGGTTCTGGACAACCAGAATTTCCGGTTTCTGAGGAGCATGGTGCACCCGGTGAGGTGTTTGAGCCTCCTCCTTCGTATGAAACCGTTAGAAGGATCGTAGAAGCGGTGTTCGCTGTGACGGGTGCACAGCTTGGAGGAAATGTACAACCCTGCGCCCCTGTTATGGCCTCAACGCCGGTGGGCGCGATGCAGCAGATGACCTTTGGTAGACCATTGGGGCAGCTGCTGAATATGCATTTAGTGCAGGGAGCGCGCACAGTTGAGGAATATTTGCAAGCATTTCTTGTGATAAGCCGCTACCCATGCTTCGAGGTGGATAATGAGCAAGCTACAGTCGATAGGTTTTATAGTGGCCTGCGTGCCGAGTTACGAGTTCTACTGCTAGGACCAAAGTTATTGGGATTCCGAGCCTTGGTGGAATCAGCTAGATCTTTGGAGGCAAATCTGAGGAAGACCCTCCCGATGCCAGCGACCATGGTATCGAACTATTCAAACCCCATAAGAGCTGCATCCGGCAGAATGCTGGAGAAAGGGGCTATGAAATCGACTAGTAAAGCTACTTACACTTGTTATACTTGTGGAAAGAGAGGGCACTTTGCCCGAGACTGTTGGAATGGTGCTCGGAAGGGTAAGGAAGCTATGTCAGGAGCAGTCAAGGATGTTAGTGCAAAGGAAACGGCATTCAAAGTGCCGAACAACTCAAAGTCTACATATCGTAAATGGTATAAGAAGCATAGGACTTCGGGTCAAGCTCTTTCTGGTGCTTCTGGGGCGACTACGGGTCAGACCCCGGGCACATGTTTCAACTGTGGGGAGCCGGGGCATTATGCTCGTGAGTGCCTAAAGCCCTGGAGGAAGCACAGCGTCGTGACGACAGGTATGGTTTAACGATAGTTTTGCCTTAAATACTTGTCGCCCTTGTGCATGTTAGCTTAGAACTATCTGTGTTAAGCTTTGTTGCGACTTTACTTTATCTGCGAGAGCACCGTTCGTTTAGGGAGCTTCGCATTCCTTTATTAGGAATTATATTGTGCGTCGGAGTACCTCCTTCGATGGTGAAAGACATATTGGATGCGTTATAGTCCAATGGTGCTCATTGTGAGCGGGTAGTCGTAGTTGCGCCTAGTTTTGGATTGGGAATCAGGAGTTCGACGTTATATTTGGTAGGGACTGGCTCTCGGAGCAGCAAGCCAATATAGATGCGGTAGCAAGGAAGTCAAGCTGGGAGCAAGTCGTGAGATGACTTTTACGGACTCGAAGAGGTCGAGCAAGACGTTGGCGTCTGCTCTTCAGGTGGTGAAGGCGGTTCGTGCCGGAGTAGAACTGTTCTTTACTCTAGTGGAGGTTGCAAAGCCGAAGCCCACAGTGGATTGTATTTTAATGGTATTGAAGTACCCTGAAGTGTTCCCTAGAGATCTTCCTGGAGCCCCGCCTCGACAGGAGATAGATTCCATGTTTGAGCTTGTACCAGGTGCAAAGCCTGTGTCACGCTCTCCTTGTCGGCTAGCGCCTAAGGAAATGGCGAAGCTGAAAGTTCAACTGCAAGAGTTGTTGGAGCAAGGGTATGTGCGCCCGAGTTCTTCGCCTTGGAGCGCACCGGTCCTCTTTGTTAAGAAGAAGGACGGAAGCTTGAGGCTATGTATTGATTATCGGGAGCTAAACAAGCTGACGGAGAAGAACAAGTACCCGATCCCCCGGATTGATGATCTCTTTGATCAGTTAGTCGGGTCGACGGTGTACTCGAAGCTGGATGTCAAGGCTGGGTACTATCAGCTGCGGATAAGGGAGAGCGATATCCCGAAGACAGCGTTTAGTACGAGATACGGGCATTATGAGTTTACGGTCATGCCGTTTGGGCTGACTAATGCGCCGTCAGTATTCATGGATTTGATGAACAGGACGTTCAGGGAGTACTTGGACCATTTCGTGATCGTCTTCATCGACGATATTTTGGTGTACTCGCAAAGTGAGGAAGATCACTTCAAGCATCTTCATTTGGAGTTGGAGACGCTAAGGAGAAATCAGTTGTATGCCAAGTTCTCGAAGTGCGAGTTTTGGCTATCCTCAGTGGCGTTCCTCGGTCTTGTAATGAGTAAGGAAGGTATTGCAGTGGATCCGACGAAGATTGTTGCGATACGAGAGTGGCCTGAGCTTGCTACGGTAGCGGAAGTCCGGAGTTTTCTGGAGCTTGCCGGCTACTATAGGCGCTTCGTGGAGAACTTCTCGCGGATAGCGTTACCTTTCACTACTTTGACGAGGAAGGAGCATAAGTTCTTTTGGACGCCGGAGTGCGCGCGAGCTTTTGAGGAGTTGTAATGTCGGTTGACTACGGCGCCTGTGCTGACTTCGCCGAGTGGAACCGAATGCAATGAGATTTATAATGATGCTTAGGGCAGCGGTTTGGGTTGCGTGCTACTGCAACACGGAAGCGTAATAGCTTATGGCCGTGAGTTTTGCCTTGAAGCTATGGAGGCATAATTGTATACGGTGTGAAAATGGATCTCTACGCCGGTCACAAGAGCGTGAAGTATCTGATTGATCAGAAGGATCCGAATATACGGCAGCGTAGATGGATGGAGTTCTTGGAAGACTATACATTCAAGATACACTACGCGCCTGATAAAGGGAATGCGGCTGCTGACGCGGGTAGTCGCCAAGCCCCAGCTCGATCCAATTGGCTATCGGTGCATGATGAGTGGTTGGTGCGAGAGTTGGAGGCGTTGGGGATCATTTGTGTGGACAAGCAATCAAGTGTTGAAGCAGTTCTGAATTGGAATGAAGTCCAATATGACCTGGCTGATCGTATTCGGCGGGCTTAGGTTATGGATGCTCATATGAAGCAGTTCATGGTAGAGGCTCTGGATGAGTCAAATTCCCAATTCGTCGTGGAGGACGAATTGCTTCGGAGAGACGGTCGTTTGTGCGTCCCAAGTGTGGGCAATTTGCGGGTGGAGTTGTTGTACGAGGCACACCATACCAAATACTCGATTCACCCGGGGAGCACGAAGTTGTACCGTGATCTGAAGAAACTGTGTTGGTGGCCGGGTTTGAAAAAGGATGTGGCGCTATACGTAGCGAAGTGCCAAACCCGCGCCTTGGTAAAGGCGGAGTGCCAAAAGCCGGGAGGATTTCTTAAGTCCTTGCCTATTCCGGAGTGGAAATTCGACGACATCTCTATGGACTTTGTGCACGGTTTGCCAAGGTCGAAAAAGGGGAACGACGCCATTTGGGTGATCGTGGATCGATTAATGTTGGAGTTGGTGACCGGGCGGTCTGGCGGTTTGTCTTGGCGGGTTGAAGACCGCGCGGTCTGGCAGTTTGTCTCAGTCGGCTTGGAAACCGGGCGGTCTGGCGGTCTTCCCTGGCAGTCTCTCTTCCTCTCTGGTGGTAGCCGTGCGGTTAGCCCTGCTGTCTAACCGCGCGGCTTGTGCGGTTTGTTTTGTATAGTCCGCTTGTCCTGTAAATTATAGTCCCACATCTCTTATTTGTATTCTCTCATCTCTCCTCCATTCTATATAAAGGAGGGCATACCTTTGTAATAGATACCTTTTTTGGATAATAAAATTTCGATTATTCAAAAGTTTATTCGGCTTGTTCTCTTCTTTTCGCTTCTTTTACTCTACTTTCTAACATGGTATCAGAGGGCACGGTCATTTCCTCCTGATTCTGTGCGCTCTCTGTTGTTCGCGGCTTGCCTTCTCATCTGTCCGCGCGGCTTGTTTCTATTCGCGCGGCTTGTTTCTGTCCGCTGTCTGTTTGCGCGGCTTGCTTCTTCTTGATTCTCTTCTCCTACTGCTCTTTGTCGCAGCGATCTGTTTCCGTGTCGCCGCGCTCCTTGTTCTTTCCTGCCGCTCCGACTTCCTAGTCGCTGCGGTCTGTCTCTGTCCGCGTGTGTTGTCTCTGAACTCGCGGTTTGCTGCTGTGATTTGCCTGACCGTGCGGGTTGTTCCTTTCTCACCCGCATCTTGGTCACGGTCACCAGCTCTTCTCCTCTCTTCTGTTCGCTCGGCCTTTTTTAGTCCGCGCGACCTCTTCCCCGCTGTGCCTTTGACCGCCTTCTCACAGCTGCTGTGATCTGCCTGACCGTGCGGGTTATTCCTTTCTTACCCGCATCTTGGTCGCGGTCACCTGCTCTTCTCTTCTCTTCTGTTCGCTCGGTCTTCTCAGTCCGCGCGACCTCTTCCCCGCTGGACCTTTGCCTGTTTTTTCGCCGCTTTCTTCTTGTTGCCTTCTACCCGCTCCTGCTTGCTAGTCGCCTCGGCCTCATCTTTGGCCGCGCGACTTGTTCTCCTCTGTTTGCCCGACTTTTTCAGGTCGTGCGACTTCTTTCCCTCTGCTTTGCTCGGCTTCTTGGAAGCGGCCTTTCTAGCCGCCCGGCCTATTTTCTGGTCGCCCGGCTTGGTGCTCTACTCTCTTCTCGTAGCGGTTTGCTACTCTCTTGCTTCCATGGCTTTCCTCTCCTCCAGCTCGTCAGCCTCCGTGGTCAACTCTTCTGGTAGTGCTCATGTTGTGACTCGCGGACGATGGCTCATCGACTCTGGTGCAACAAGTCATATGACAGGCAACCCTCAATGTTTCTCTCTTCTTGACACACAGGCTCAGTTGCCCCCAGTCATTGTTGCTGATGGATCTCCCTCCCCGGTCCATGGGACGGGCATGGTTCAAGTCACTCCGTCTCTCTGCTTGGCTGATACCCTCTATGTGCCCAAGTTTCCGTGCAATTTATTATCGGCTACTTCTTTATGCAAGCAACTACAGTGTTCTGTCACATTCACCCCTACCTCTTGTGCTTTTCAGGATCCGGCCTCCCAACGGACGATTGCTACCGGGTCTGAGAGTGGTGGCCTCTACTTCCTTGACAACGTTTCTGCTCTATCCGTCTTCTCCTCCTCCTCTACAGATCTTCTCCAATGGCATCTTCGCCTTGGTCATGCTCCTCCCCACATTCTACGACAACTCCTGCCGCACCTCCCTCCTCATCATCCTCCTCTAAACTGTGATGCATGTCAACTTGGCAAACATCACCGCTCCTCCTTCCCACCAATGCAGAGTCGGGGCTCCTCCCATCCGTTCGACCTCGTTCACTCTGACATATGGGGTCCCGCTCCTACCCTCACCATCGGTCGGGGCAGTTCCTATTTTGTCACCTTCATTGATGATTTCTCTCGAGCAACGTGGGTATATCTTCTTAAAGATCGCTCCGAGTTATTCTCTGTTTGGACCTCTTTTTATTCGATGGTTAAAACTCAGTTCGCTACGTCTATTAAAATCCTTCGTTCTGACAATGCTCAGGAATATCTTAGCCACGACTTCTCCTCCTTTTGCACTCACCATGGTGTTATTCGTCACACCAGCTGTGTCTACACTTCCCAACAAAATGGGGTGGCGGAACGCAAAAACCGTCACCTCCTTGATGTCGCTCGCACTATGATGAATCAAATGCATGTTCCTCGCTCCTATTGGGGCTATGCTGTCCTTCTCTCCTGCTATCTCATCAATCGCCTTCCCTCCACCGTTCTCCACGGTGCTACCCCCTTCTCCATTCTTTATCCGGACAAGGATCCCTTTCCTCTTCCTCTACACATCTTTGGGTGCACCGCTTTTGTGCACTCTCCCGCTGCCACGCGTGATAAACTCTCACCCCGTGCCACCAAATGTGTCTTTCTGGGCTATTCTCCCACTCAGAAAGGCTATTGTTGCTTTGACCCTGTTACCCGCAAGCAATTTGTCTCTGCGGATGTCACCTTCTTTACCAATGCCTCTTACTTCTCTCCCGCTTCCTCTTCTCCTCCTCCTGCTCCTCCTTCTCATACCAACCCATCCCTTCCCTCTGCTCCCACTGAGGTTTCGTCCTCTCCACCCACTCCTCCGCCTTCCCCCTCCTCCTCATCTCCACCCTCTACTCCGCTTTCTCCCTCCACTCCGCTGCCATCTCTCTCTAATCCCGGGCCAGCTCTCTCCACCACGGATACTCCGGATACTGAGGCCCCTGCTGACCTGGATCTCCCGATTGCTCTTCGCAAAGGGGTTCGGGCTTGTACCCACCATCCTCTTGCTGCGGTTGTTTCCTACGATCGCCTTACCCCTGCTCGCCGAGCCTTTGCCCTGGCTATCTCGGCCACTACCACCCCCCGTTCCTACCAGGAGGCCCTTACTATTCCTCACTGGAAAGTTGCCATGGATGAGGAGATTGCTACTCTCACTGAACGGGGTACCTGGACCCTTGTTCCGCCTCCTTTTGGCACCGATGTTGTTGGTTGTCGCTGGGTCTTCGTGGTGAAGTTTCTCCCGGATGGCAGTGTGGATCGTTATAAGGCTCGCCTGGTTGCCAAGGGTTTTACCCAAACTTATGGGGTTGATTACTTTGACACTTTCTCGCCCGTGGCTCGCCTCAGCACCATTCGGGTTCTTCTCTCTGTAGCTATCAACAGGGATTGGCCCATCTCACAGCTAGATGTTAAGAATGCCTTCCTCTATGGAGATCTGCAGGAAGCTGTTTACATGGAGCAACCTCCTGGGTATGTTGCTCAGGGGGAGACACGGGTATGCCGGCTAAAGAAGGCTATCTATGGCCTCAAGCAGAGTCCTCGTGCCTGGTTTGACAAGTTCAGTGGCATTGTTGCGGCCATTGGTTTTACACGAAGCTCAGCAGATCACTCCTTGTTTGTTCGGAAAACCGCCTCTGGTCTTGTTGTTCTTGCGGTTTATGTTGATGACATTCTTCTTACTGCGATGACCAGGATGGGATACTGATGACCAAGAAACACCTTCGTCAACATCTGGTTACAAAGGATATGGGCTCCCCGAAATACTTTCTGGGGATTGAAATCTCTAGAAAGCCCAACTCCATGGTCCTTTCACAACGGAAGTATGCTCTTGATCTTTTAAAGGATGCAGGACTCACTGGTGCTAAACCTGCACGTTGTCCTATGGCTGCTGGAGAAGACAAAACTTGGACAGATGACTCACCTCTTCTCTCTGATCTTACGAGATACCGGCGTCTGGTGGGCAAGCTCATATATCTCACGGTAACCAGACCCGACATCTCCTATGATGTTGGCAAGGTGAGCCAGTTCATGCAAGCTCCGAGGGAGTGTCATCTACAATCTGCTCTGAGTATATTAGAGTATATTAAAGCTGCTCCAGGGAAAGGACTCCTATTTCAGAAGAACGGTCACCTAAGGGTTGAAGCTTACTCTGATTCAAGCTATGCGGATGACAAAGGGGACCGCAAATCGACTTCAGGTTTCTGCACATTTGTTGGAGGCAATCTTGTGAGTTGGAAGAGCAAGAAACAGTCTGTCGTTTCCAGGTCTAGTGCAGAGGCTGAATATCGTAGCATGGCATCGACTACATGTGAGTTAAAGTGGTTGCGGGCTCTCATGCTTGACTTAGGAGAGGTTTACAACTATCCTCTTCCTATGTTCTGTGACAATAAGGCCGCGATACACATTTCCAAAAATCCGGTCTTTCATGAGAGAACAAAACACATAGAAGTCGACTGTCATTTTATTCGAGAAGAAATATTGAAGAAACAGATTTGCACTCCATTTGTCACGTCCGACAACGAGTTGGCAGACGTCTTCACCAAGCCAGTGTCCGCTTCCTTTTTCCACATCTGTGACAAGCTGGGCATGATCGATATATATGCTCCAGCTTGAGGGGGAGTGTTGGAGTTGGTGACCGGGCGGTCTGGCGGTTTGTCTTGGCGGGTTGAAGACCGCGCGGTCTGGCGGTTTGTCTCAGTCGGCTTGGAAACCGGGCGGTCTGGCAGTCTTCCCTGGCAGTCTCTCTTCCTCTCTGGTGGTAGCCGTGCGGTTAGCCCTGCTGTCTAACCGCGCGGCTTGTGCGGTTTGTTTTGTATAGTCCGCTTGTCCTGTAAATTATAGTCCCACTTCTCTTATTTGTATTCTCTCATCTCTCCTCCATTCTATATAAAGGAGGGCATACCTTTGTAATAGATACCTTTTTTGGATAATAAAATTTCGATTATTCAAAAGTTTATTCGGCTTGTTCTCTTCTTTTCGCTTCTTTTACTCTACTTTCTAACAATTAACGAAGGTGATACATTTTATTCCGCATAGGAAGGATGATCCGGTGGAGAAGTTAGCAAAGCTTTATATGGATAACATAGTACGGCTTCATGGTGTGCCCCGCAGCATCGTGAGTGACCGAGATGGGCGGTTCACGTCCAATGATTGGAGGCTGGTGCAACAAATGTTGGGAACAAAGTTGAAATTCAGCACAGCCACCCATCCGCAAACGGATGGGCAGACCGAGAGGGTCAATAGAACCATAGAAGACATGCTCCGCATGCGTGTCTTGGATTTTGGGAAGCATGGGAAGACCACCTTTATTTGGTGGAGTTCGCATACAACAACAGCTACCAAGCGAGTATTCAGATGGCGCCCTTCGAGGCCCTATATGGTAGAAGATGTCGCACGCCGTTGTCTTGGTTAGAAATGGGTGAGTCAAAGTTGTATAAGCGATCGGAAGTGGAGGAGGCTACTTCTTTGGTGAGAACCATTCGGGAGAGGTTGCTTATCGCTCAGGACCGACAAGCAAAGTACTTTAATGCCAAGCACAGGAATGTGGAGTTCGCTGTGGGCGATTATGTATACTTAAAGATCAAGCCGTTCAAGGGTGTCCCGCGGGTGCGACGAGTGAAAAAGCTAAGCCCGAGATACCTTGGGCCGTTTGAGGTTCTGGAGCGAGTTGGTGAAGCGGCCTATAGGTTGAAGCTTTCAGTGGAGCTAAGTGGTTTACATGATGTATTCCATATTTCGGTGCTTCGGAAGGTGGTGCAAGAGCCTACACAAGTGATCGCGGTTGATCAAGTGCCGGTGGATAGTGGGCTAACGACAAAAGTCAAGCCCGAGCGGATCAAGGACTCGGAGGTCAAGCGGCTACGCAATAAAGAGATCAGGATGGTCAAGGTCCGGTGGGACAATTGCGGTCGTGAGGAGCTCTCTTGGGAGCGAGAGCAGACTATGCTTGACAAGTATCCGGAGTTGTTCCGCTCAGGTACAAGTTTTGTTTTTGTCTGCCTTTCCTTATGTAATTTCGTGGGCGAAATTCTTTTAAGAGGGGGAGAGTTGTAACGCCCCGAAACACAAAAGAGCGAAGGGGGACGTTTTGGGCCAGTTTGGGTTCTGGCTGCAGGCACACGGCCTAGGACACGGGCGTGTCCCAGGGCGTGTCAAGCCTGTGTCGACACTAAGACGGGGTATCGACACTTTGGTCTTGAAATTGTGTGAATACTGGGCACACGGCCTGCGACATGGGCGTGTCGCAGGGCGTGTCGACCCGTGTCGACACTTAGCCGTTAGTCGTTGAGTTATACTCGACGATTCGTCGAGAATGGTCACACGGCCTGCGACACGGGCATGTCGCAGGGCGTGTCAACCCGTGTCGACGATCGTCCCGGGGAGTCGTCGAGATTCACTCGACGATCGTCGAGACAAGGCACACGGCCTAGGACACGGGCGTGTCCAAGGCCGTGTCATCAAGTCGTCGATCTTCCCTCGACGAAGTGTCTCGTGTACACGGCCTGGGGTCCAGGCATGTCAATGTGACACGGGCAAGGACACGGGCGTGTCCTAGAACCCGTGCAGTGCTCGGGTTGAAAATGGGGAAAAATCATGGGGTACACGGCCGGTCACACGGCCGTGTCAGGTAGAACACGGGCGTGTCAGCTCGAACACGGGCGTGTTCGATACCCGTGTGACGTTCCAGGTGATTCGATTTTGACGGCGAATGCGGCACACGGCCCTAGACACGGGCGTGTGCCAGGCCGTGTTCAGTCCAGATTGGGCATTTCAGCCCCGAATCAAAGCCGTTCATTTCCTTGTTTTGAGATCCAACAGTTGGGGGATGTTCCTGAAGGGATATACCCGTGGGTTGACTTAGAAATCCATCACTTTTCATACCTTGTTCTCTTTCTAAATCCTTGGAGAGAGAGGAGAGCTAAGGGAAGAAGAAGGAGCTAGATCCGCCCTTGGAGGAGCTTTGGAGCTCCGAATCGCAAGCCGACTCCGGATCCACGGAGGCAACGCTAGTGCGGTGATTTCCATCCGATTACTTTTCAATGGCGCCAAAGAGGAACTCAAGGGTAACGATCCTCATCTTGAGCACAAATAGCTCTCTTTCCTAGCATAGGAAGCCCGCTCTCGCGAGTTTGTGGAGAGTTGGAGGCGTTACTTCGGGTAGATATGTAAAGTCCCCGTTGTTTAGCGTCCGTATGCGAGAACGGACATAGGCATGATGTGTGAAGCCTACCCGGACATTTTAGTCTGGATCGGTGATGTTGCGTTGCATAAGGCCGGAGAAGACTCCGTGCTATTGGTTGTTTTTCGGGTTTTCTACGCGGTAGATTGCAGCAGGGAGCCTTGGGGACTAACCCAAAGGTGCACCCGGAAAACTGGGCGGATACGAGATCTTGCCAACTTGGTGGCCTGAGAGCCAACTTGAACATAACTGAGTTATGTGACTTGCAATAGAATGGGACTCGGTGAAAGTTTAACCCGCGCAAATGGCTTAAATTGTCGTTGCGATGTGAGCACAGGTTAGATGGAACCGTACCCGCTTTATGTCGTTCGGTTAAAGAGACCTAAGGTTACGTGGCACTTGTCGTTGGCATAGATGTGAGTCTTCGGCGGTCAATGGCTTAAATTGACGTGACCCATGCCAAGAAGACAAATTGCTCATAGGTTTGGCCGTCTAAGTGGCGGTGGTGAGTCCGGAATGTTAATGGCTTTAATTGACGTGACATCGACCGGTTCACCGAGAATGTGCCCTGAGTGCACGGGGCGTGTGGCCGTACGAGCCAACGTCTGTGATGTTATGGCTATGGTTATAAATTACTCGCTTATGCTAATGAAATGCAGGGAAGGAGCATCGCCGCCCCGAGTTGGGGGCGGGATCGTTATAATTTGGTCAGCATTGCTGACCGTTGCCTTGTTTTGCCACCGTGCGGTGGTTTGTTGCTTGCAGGTGCAGCTGGACCAAGCGGTCAATAGCGGGCTAAAGCCCTTTTTGCGAAGCCGGCCCTCGAAGGCCCAAGTAGAAGTGTTTACTGTTTTATTCATGTATGACCGGCCTGCGCGCCGTGGTTTGTAAAACATGTAATATTCAAGTGAAACATTTTGTAAGGCCTTAAGGCTTGTTTTGAGTATTTTGTAATAACATTCCTATTTTCGTACTAGTGGACATTCGTGCTCTAATGCTGGGTTCTTTGTTTACAATTTTTATAAACTGCTTCCGCTAGAATGCTCTGTGTAGGACGTTGAGATTGGTTGGATGGTTTCCATAAGTAACCACCCGGTCTGTCTGTGGTATATGGCGTCGGGCCCCGGCCGGACCTACTGCTATATGCTATGCGACGGATAGGGGGTGTTACAGCTTCTCCACCGGATCATCCTTCCTATGCGGAATAAAATGTGACACCTTCGTTAATCGATCTACAACCACCCAAATGGCGTCATTCCCCTTTTTCGACCTTGGCAAACCGTGCACAAAGTCCATAGAGATGTCGTCGAATTTCCACTCTGGAATAGGCAAGGACTTAAGAAATCCTCCCGGCTTTTGGCACTCCGCCTTTACCAAGGCGCAGGTTTGGCACTTCGCTACGTATAGCGCCACATCCTTCTTCAAACCCGGCCACCAAAATAGTTTCTTCACATCACGGTACATCTTCGTGCTCCCCGGGTGAATCGAGTACTTGGTATGGTGCGCCTCATACAACAACTCCACCCGTAAATTGCCCACACTTGTGACGCACAGACGACCGTCTTTCCAAAGCAATCTGTCCTCCACGACGAATTGGGAATTTGACCCATCCAGAGCCTCTACCATGAACTGCTTCAGCACTTGATTGCCTGTCCACACAAACAATCTCCAACGCCTCCAACTCCCGCTCATCGTGCACCGATAGCCAATTGGCTTGAGCTGGGGCTCGGCGACTCAACGCATCCGCAACCGTATTCCCTTTGCCAGGCACGTAGTGGATTTTGAATGTATAGTCCCCCAGGAACTCCATCCACCTACGCTGCCACATATTCAGATCTTTCTGATCAATAAGATACTTCAGGCTCTTGTGATCGGTGTAGATATCAATCTTCACACCGTACAAATAGTGTCTCCACAGCTTCAAGGCAAAAATCACGGCCGCTAACTCCAAGTCATGGACCGGATAATTCCTATCGTGCACTTTTAGCTGTCTCGAGCCATAAGCTATCACGCTTCCGTGTTGCAGTAGCACGCAACCCAAACCGCTGCCCGAAGCATCGCTATATAACTCATAGCCTTCGGTTCCACATGGCGAACTCAGCACAGGCGCCGTGGTCAACCGACACTTCAACTCCTCGAAAGCTCGCGCGCACTCCGGCGTCCAAACGAACTTATGCTCCTTCCTCGTCAAAGTAGTGAGAGGTAACGCTATCCGCGAGAAGTTCTCTACGAAGCGCCTATAATAGCCGGCAAGCCCCAAAAAGCTCCGGACTTCTGCTACCGTAGCAAGCTCAGGCCACTCCCGTATCGCAACAATATTCGCCGGATCCACAGCAATACCCTCTCCACTCACTATATGACCGAGGAACGCTACTGAGGATAGCCAAAACTCGCACTTCGAGAACTTGGCATACAACTGATTTCTCCTTAGTGTCTCCAACACCAAATGAAGATGCTTGAAGTGATCTTCCTCACTTTGCGAGTACACCAAAATATCGTCGATGAAGACGATCACGAAATGGTCCAAGTACTCCCTGAACGTCCTGTTCATCAAATCCATGAACATTGACGGCGCATTAGTCAGCCCAAACAGCATGACCGTAAACTCATAATGCCCGTATCTCGTACTAAACGCTGTCTTCGGGATATCACTCTCCCTTATTCGCAGCTGATAGTACCCAGCCTTGAGATCTAACTTCGAGTACACCGTCGACCCGACTAACTGATCAAAGAGATCATCAATCCGGGGGATCGGGTACTTGTTCTTCTCAGTCAGCTTATTGAGCTCCCGATAATCAATACATAGCCTCAAGCTTCCGTCCTTCTTCTTAACAAAGAGGACCGGTGCGCTCCAAGGCGAAGAACTCGGGCGCACATATCCTTGCTACAACAACTCTTGCAGTTGAACTTTCAGCTCCACCATTTCCTTAGGCGCTAGCCGATACGGAGATCGTGACACAGGCTTTGCACCTGGCACTAGCTCGATCGTAAAATCTATCTCCCACTGAGGCGGGGCTCCAGGAAGATCCGCGGGGAACACAGGGTATTCCGATACCACTGAAATACAATCCAACGCGGGCTTCGGCTTTGCAACCTCCACTAATGTAAAGAACAGTTCTGCACCAGCACGAACCGCCTTCACCACCTGAAGAGCAGACATCAATGTCTTGTTCGACCCCTTTAAGCCCGTAAAAGTCGTTTCACGACTTGCTCCCAGCTTAACTTCCTTGCTACCGCAATCTATATGGGTCTGCTGCTCCGAGAGTCAGTCCATGCCAAATATGACGTTGAACTCCACTAACGGAAGTAAAGACGCCCACGGGTCGAACTCCTGCTCCCCAATACGAGTCTTAACATCGCAGATCCTATCCGCTCGCATCGAACACCCATTGGGCAACAACACATCCAACTTATCCTTCGCCATCGAAGAAGGGACTCCGATGCGTGATATAAATCCTTCGGACAAGAAGGAGTGTGAAGCTCCCGTATCGAAGAGTGCTCGTGCCGGATTTTCACAAATCAATACAAATCCTAGACAAGCTGTGGTAAGGTAACATGTGCATAACAAGTATTTAAAGAAATTGACTTGCTATAAATTAAATTGTACCTGTCACCACATCAGCTTGTTTAATGGCCTCCTGTTGGCCAAGATTATAGACCCTTGGTTGGGCCGGAGCATAATGGGATGCGGTCGACTCCACCGTCTTTCCCTTCTCTTCATAAGTAGCTCCCGGCTTTCTCTCGGACTTAGGACGTCCGCTCCAACAGTCACGGGTGAAATGCCCCGTCTTTCCACATGTAAAACACGCGCCCGGGGTCTGACTCGTAGTCGCCCCAGAAGCACCAGAAGGAGCTGGACCCGAAGTCCTATGCTTCTTGAAAGACCTCCGATAGCCGGACTATGAAGTAGTCGGCACTTTAAATTCAGATTTTCTATCTCCCAAGCCTTTCTTCGCTTGCACATTCTTCATGTCCTTCTCTAAGGACCGGGCAGTATTGACCAAGGTTAAGAAACCCTGCCTCATTGGCCCCGAGAGTAGTAATCTCAACTCATCTCTCAATCCTTCATAGAAACGATTAGTCTTGCGCTCCTCATCCATGATGGTGGAGCTAGAATATCGACTCAAACGGGTGAACTCATGGAGATATTCATCCACGCTCTTCTCACCCTGAACCAACCTCAGAAATTCGTTCTCCATCGAAATCCTCTGAGTAGAAGGGAGGTATCTTGCTAAGAACAATCCCGAGAACTCTTCCATCGGAAAGTCTATCAGTTGTCTACCTCTCAAATGATGCAGCTCCAATCCTTCCCACCACATCCTTGCTTCACCGTCCAAAAGGAACGTAGCGATGGTGGTCATTTGCCACTCCTCCGTCTTCATCGCTGTCATGACTCTCTTCACCCTGGAGAGCCAGTCTTCAGCCTGAGATGGGGTTCCCAACCCCGAGAATAACGGAGGGTTAAAGCTCATTACATGCTTTAGCTGCCTCTCAGTTGCCCTCCTTGGCACCACCGGTTCTACAACCACTTGCTCCACCCTCCTCGGCTCAGCCTCTTGCAGAGGTTCTTGCTCCAACACAGGAGCGGGCTGCTGCGCTTGCCTTCCAGGCTGCGCATTTATCACGGCCAACACTGCTTTAGCCACCAACCGTATGTTCTCAGCCGACAGAGGTGTTGCGGGAGCAACATCCGGTGCACTACTAGCCTCAGAAACTCGGCATTCTGACGGCCCAACACCACTTCTGGTCACCTATAGTGGTACAAAACACCGTTAAGCGACCAAATAAATTGCAAACAGCAATTATAGGAACACGCAGGTTCCTCAAACACGAGTAATTTCATTCCTAAGTGGACATTCATGGGTTCTTTTTACTGTTATTATGATGACGCACACAATGTGCTCACCACCCCTCAAAAAGAATTCGGCCACGAATTCAGTTTAAGCCCAACCAAAACCAGTAGTCTGATACCAAATTGTAACACCCCCTATCCGTCGCATAGCATATAGCAGTAGGTCCGGTCGGGGCCCGACGCCATATACCACAGACAGACCGGGTGGTTACTTATGGAAACCATCCAACCAATCTCAACGTCCTACACAGAGCATTCTAGCGGAAGCAGTTTATAAAAGTTGTAAACAAGAACCCAGCATCAAAGCACGAATGTCCACTAATACATAATAGGAATGTTATACAAAATACCCAAAACAAGCCTTAAGGCCTTACAAAATGTTTCACTTGAATATTACATGATTTTCAAACCACGGCACGAAGGCCGGTCATACATGAATAAAACAGTAAACACTTCCATTTGGGCCTTCGAGGGCCGGCTTCGCAAAAAGGGCTTTAGCCCGCTATTGACCGCTTGGTCCAGCTGCACCTGCAAGCAACAAACCACCGGACGGTGGCAAAACAAGGCAACGGTCAGCAATGCTGACCAAATTATAACGATCCCGCCCCCATCTCGGGGCGGCGATGCTCCTTCCCTGCATTTCATTAGCATAAGCGAGCAATGTATATCAATAGCCATTTCATCACAGACGTTGGCTCGCACGGCCACACGCCCCGTGCACTCAGGGCACATTCTCGGTGAACCGGTCGATGTCACGTCAATTAAAGCCATTAACATTCCGGACTCACCACCGCCACTTAGACGGCCAAACCTATGAGCAATTTGTCTTCTTGGCCTGGGTCACGACATTTTATGCCATTGACCGCCGAAGACTAACATCTATACCAATGGCAAGTGCCACGTAACCTTAGGTCTCTTTAACCGAACGACATAGAGCGGGTACGGTTCCATCTAACCCGTGCTCACATAGCAACGACAATTTAATCCATTTGCGCGGGTCAAACTTCCACCGAGTCCCATTCTATCACAAGTCACATAACTCGGTTATGTTCAAGTTGGCTCTCAGGCCACCAAGTTGGCAAGATCTCGTATCCACCCAGTTTTTCGGGTGCACCTTTGGGTTAGTCCCCAAGGCTCCCTGCTGCAATCTACCGCGTAGAAAACCCAAAAAACAACCAATAGCACGGAGACTTCTCCGGCCTTATGCAATGCAACATCACCGATCCAGACTAACATGTCCGGGTAGGCTTCACACATCATGCCTATGTCCGTTCTCGCATACGGACTCTAAACAACGGGGACTTCACAAATCTACCCGAAGGAACGCCTCCAACTCTCCGCAAACTCGCGAGAGCGGGCTTCCTATGCTAGGAAAGAGAGCTATTCGTGCTCAAGATGAGGATCGTTACCCTTGAGTTCCTCTTTGGCGCCATTGAAAAGTAATCGGATGGAAATCACCGCACTAGCGTTGCCTCCGTGGATCCGAAGCTCCTCCAATGGCGGATCTAGCTCCTTCTTCCTCCCTTGGCTCTCCTCTCTCTCCAAGGATTTAGAAAGATGATAAGGTAAGAAAAGTTAGGGTTTTGCAAGTCCACTCACGGGTATATCCTCTCAGGAACAACCCCCAACCATTGGATCTTCAGTTAAAGAAATGAACGGCTTCGATTCGGGGCTGAAATGCCCAATCTGGACCGAACACGGCCTGGCACACACCCTTGTCCAGGGTCGTGTGCCTCATTCGCTGTCAAAATCCAATCTCTTGGAACCTCACACGGGTATCGAACACGCCCGTGTTCGAGCTGACACGCCCGTGTTCCACTTCACACGGCCGTGTGGCCGGCCGTGTACCCCATGATTTTTCCCCATTTTCAACCCGAGCACTGCACGGGTTCTAGGACACGCCCGTGTCCTTACCCGTGTCACATTGACACGCCTGGGCCCCAGGCCGTGTACACGGGACACTTCGTCGAGTGAAGATCGACGACTTGATGACACGGCCTTGGACACGCCCGTGTCCTAGGCCGTGTGCCTTGTCTCGACGATCGTCGAGCGAATCTCGACGACTCCCCAGGACGATCGTCGACACGGGTCGACACGCCCTGCGACATGCCCGTGTCGTAGGCCCTGTGCCCACTCTCGACGAATCGTCGAGTAAATCTCGACGACTTCGCTGCTAAGTGTCGACACGGGTCGACACGCCCTGCGACACGCCCGTATCGCAGGCTGTGTGCCCACTCTCGACGAATCGTCGAGTAAATCTCGACGTCTTTGCGGCTAAGTGTCGACACGGGTCGACACGCCCGGCGACACGCCCGTGTCGCAGGCCGTGTGCCCACTCTCGACGAATCGTCGAGTAAATCTCGACGTCTTCGCGGCTAAGTGTCGACACATGCTTGACACGCCCTGGGACACGCCCGTGTCCCAGGCCGTGTGCCTGCTGCCAGAACTCAAACTGGCCCAAAACGTCCCCCTTTTGCTCCTTTGAGTTTCGGGGCGTTACATGATGAGTTTGTTCCATGTGTAGATAAGAAAACTACAGGAAAAGAAGATAAACCCCTTCCTTTGATGAAAAATGATGATGAAGAACATAAAAGGAATGAAGAAGGAAAAGAAGAAGAAGAAAGAGAAAAACATGTCCCTCCAAGAGAAATGATATTTTCAAAGGATCATCCGAAGGAGCTTATTATTGGAGATCCACAAAAAGTCAAACTTTTGCTTTGTCTCTGAAATAGAACCAAAAGATGTTTCCACCGCTTTAAATGATGAATTTTGGTTTTTAGCAATGAATGAAGAACTTAATCAATTTGAACGTAATAAGGTTTGGAATCTTGTAGAACGACCCAAAAATCATCCTGTAGTTGGAGTAAAGTGGATTTTTAAAAATAAATTGGATAGTGATTCTAGAATTGTTATTAATAAAGCCAGATTAGTTGCAAAAGGTTATGCACAAATTGAAGGGGTAGACTATGATGAAATGTTTGCACCCGTTGCTAGATTAGAAGCGGTTAGGATATTTCTTGCATTTGCTTGCTTTAAAAGATTTAAATTATATCAAATGGATGTCAAAACTGCATTTTTAAACGGGTATATAAAAGAAGAGGTTTATGTAGAACAACCCCCTTGCTTTATTAATGAAAAATATCCAAATTATGTTTATAAATTAGATAAAGCACTTTATGGGTTAAAACAAGCGCCTCTTGCTTGGTATGATCGTTTAACTCAATACTTACTAAAGCACAATTATAAAATGGGAAGTGTCGATTCTACACTATTCATTAAGGAAATTGATCATGATTTATTTATTTTGCAAATGTATGTTGATGATATTATTTTTGGAGCCACTAATGAAGAGTTATGCAATGAAGTAGTTCAAATTATGAAAAATGAATTTGAAATGAGCATGGTAGGAGAACTTTCATATTTTCTAGGTTTTCAAATTATGCAAAAACATGATGGTATTTTTATTCGTCAATCCAAGTATATTCATGATATGTTAAAAAGATTTGGATTTGACAACCTTAAACATGCAAATACTCCTATGAGTGCTTCATTGAAATTGGGAAAAGATTAAAGTGGTATTTCAATTGACCAAACCCTTTATAGAAGTATGATTGGGTCTTTATTATATTTAACTTCTTCTAGACCCGATATTATGTTCGCCATTTGTTTATGTGCTAGGTTTCAAGCTAATCCAAAAGAATCACATTTAAAAGCGGTGAAACGTATTTTTAGATATCTCATAGGAACATCTAAACTAGGCTTATGGTATCCTCATAATGACTCTTTTATTTTACATGGATATTCTGATTCTGATTATGCGGGGTGTTCATTAGATTGAAAGAGCACAAGTGGCACTTGTCACTTTATCGGCCCAACACTTATTTCTTGGTCGAGTAGGAAATAGAATTCTGTTGCCCTCTCCACTACTAAGGCCTAATATATTGCACTTGGTAGTTGTTGTGCTCAAGCACTTTGGATGACACAAACACTAGAAGATTTTGGCGTACACCAAAATAATGTTGAATTAAAATGTGATAGCAAAAGTGCTATCGATTTAACGAACAATCCTGTATTACATTCTAGATCCAAACATATAGATGTTCGTCATCATTTTATTAGGGATCACATAAAGAAAGGACATTTTAAAATAAATTTTATTGGAACAGATTCTCAAATAGCAGATATTTTCACAAAACCACTTAATGATTCGCGCTTTTCAAGGTTAAGATTAGAACTTGGAATCTTAAAATTATAAATCACAATTAAGAATTGGACAGTACATAAACATAACATAAAATATAACATAAAACTGGACAGCACATATGATAACACTGAAAAAGACAATACAAACAAAAAAAACACAAATTAATAGAGTTTTCACTATCGCCAGGCGACAGTACTATCGCCGGCGATATCCCAGATTCAGTAAACAACAAAATATTACATCACTGACAATAAAAAGTCATTCATCCATGTTCTCTTCACTAGACACATTCACATCCTCACTACAAGTCGGAGTTGGTTCTCTAGGCCTTCGCGTCCGCCTTATCGAATGTCATGGAGGATCCTCGACTGGACTCCCCCATTCTCGTTCTTCTTCCGGAGGTGGCTTTAGTTTCAGCCCCTTTACTAGAAACTTCATGAATTTTCGAAAATCGGAATGGCTACGCCTTTGTTCCTCTTTCATCTCCTCCACAGTCTCTCTTACATCCTCAATAGATTCACGCAAAGAACCTCCTCTTTGGAGTGGTTGTCTTGATGACGAGGCAGCCCTAGGAGATGGACCTCTAGCTGGTTCTACGGTATGTATCACCGGGATACAATCATCAATGTAGAACTCTTGATCTATCCAATCATATTTCTGATATACGATCCTTTGAATAACACTTCCTAATGGAAGTGTATTCAGTTTCCTCCTAAGGGGATCCTTCATTTTATACGTATATCGTATGATGGATAGCACAAAATCCGCCACATCAAACTTGACTCTCTCTAATACATAGTATGTCACTAAGCTCAATTGAGCCGTGATCTTCCTTATGTCACCGGACTTCAACATAACTGTGTACCTTAATATATCCTGAATCACAAATGCATCGCGAGAGAGTGATCAGACATCTTGTATCAAACTCCTATTTTCCTTTCCATGAAGGACTTGGTTCAATATCCTCCAATCACGATCCTTTCGATAATTCTCCACTATATCCATAACATGTTCCTCACAAGTGGCAAGATTATATTCTCGTCTTAAGTCAGCATGAGTAATATCTATTTCCACTCCTTGGATTCGAGACCTTACTCCTCCATTCAACCCCGTATATTTAGGGTCTTCCAAATTATTATAAACATCCCGTACAAAGATGGAGCTAAAAGTGTTCGGTACAATGAGAGACATTATACCTGACTCCACAAGTAGTTCATAGATATGTGGTGGCAATGATTCATCCAAGGGTTTAGCGATACCAACTGACGCATTCTCAATCCCCGGGTATGTTTGATATGATGCATGTGGGTTGCGGCTGGTACTTTTTCTTGCATGGGATGATGATGTCATTTCCTGAAACCATTATGACAACATCGTGTTAACTCAAAAAATTAATTTTCAAAGATTTCTTTTCTGTCGCCGGCGACAGTACTATCGTCGGGCGATAGTGTAAAAACTTCTCCTATTTTGAAATTTCATGTAGATTTCCTCTAGTAAATTCATGAAAGTTATAAAATTACCTACATCTCAAAGATCTACCACCTATAATTCATTTTTTTTGTAAGGTTTTTTGCATCAAAATGACATTTTTTCTTCAAAATCTTTCCTTAACAAAATGTATGACAAAAATTAAATTTTCTTGCTAGATCTATCTCCTTTCATACTCTAGAGTCCAGATCTATATTTTTTTAAGGTAAAACACAACCATAAAGAGGGATCTAGCCTTACCTTTTGGAGTTCTTGAGGGTTTCCGCTGAAGAAGACGATGGCCACTAGTCCATGGTCGGTAAAAGGAAGAGATGTGTCAGCCCCATCCGGTTTTTTCTTCTTTTATATCAAAAACCGCTATCGCCGAGCGGTATCGCTACCGCTGGCGATAGTGCATTTTTCAACCCCACTTTCCAAACATTCTGCAATTTTTTTTAAAAACCTGTTTCTAGTATTACAGTAAAGTTTTGGATGCTTATCAGAATACGATACCTAGTACATGTGTGATTATTAGTTTATAAGTTCTTTGAACATTGTTTTTAACTTGTCGTGCTCTTGATATCTACCTATATCGTTGATGACTGGAACGTGAATAGACTTGTTTCCGCATGCCTCTAAGTATGAGTAACATTTTATGCTTGATAATGTGCTCACACTGACACGAGCTGATAGTTACACATCCTTAAGTTTCTTCTTACATGCTATTGGTTTGTTTCAAATATTCGAATACATCGCTACATTTTTCATTTATGCCTCATTCAAATTGATTTTCAAAACTGATGGCCATCCTGAAAAAACCATTTTTTTGTGTTTGCAATACAAGTGAATTCGGAGTCCTAAGTCAAAATTTCTATAAACAAAAATGAATAAACCAAAAAAACAAAAAACCAATTACATATGACTAGGATACTCCAATCAAGCTCTACTCACCCTCCTGATAAGTCTTAATGAGCATTGTGAGGTTGAGCACCTTGACAAGGATTGTAAAGTGTCCTGTGCAAACAAACTTGGCCAGTTTTTTTAAAAGAAAACTCTTTATGACATGAGGTTCTCTATGCAAAGATGTTAGCTTCTTGTATCCATATCTTGCAAACCTTCATGTAACATTATTTCTTAAGGAATCTATATACTAAATCACTCTTCACCTGTACACATCATTATCATTTATAAAATTTCTTCTCATGAGAATTGGACCGGTCATAGTTCTTCTCTTCCATTTCATCGATTTTTCTATTTTCGATATCTTGGCTTGACAAGTTTCAATGTTTAAATTCAACTCTTAAATTAATTTTTCCATAGCATACATTTTTTGATAAAATTCCAAATCTTACGCTCATACTATTCCTTGGTTTTTAATGTTCATATCCTACTCCTCGTGCTAAATAACTTATACTCTTTCAGCTTCCGCATTTCCACCTCGCTACAATTTTTTTTCCACCGTCTTTTGCTAATAACAAAAGGGGGAGATTAAGTACGAAATCAATTGATTAGTACATTTAGGGGGAGCAATTATTTCTTCTTTTCAATAGGGGGCAAATATAGGGGGAGAAAATAGTCTAAATGGTCTTTATTATATGGGGAGTTTATTATCACTATTTATGCACTTTGATTTATAATGATTATCTGAATTGTTTCACATTCTCCTGATCCCACGCAATTTCTTTCTTAGTGGATTTGTTATTATCAAAAGGGGGAGATTGTTGGAGCATACATTCTGCACTTCTTAGTTTGAGAATAACAAATCCCGGATGTATTTGATCTTGGTATGTGTTTTAAATGTGCAGGGATAATAGATGTTTTATGTACAAAGGAATGGCTGAGCATAGCATTGATGAAAAGGAAAAACGCGCTATCACTGGCGATAACGCTACCGCGGGCGATAGCATAATCAGTGCCTGCTGACGTCAGCCTTAATCCGCACATTGTCGCGCACGAAGTCACAGTTCAGCGATATCGCGAGGCGATACCGATGTCGCTGAGCGATATCCCACGATCGTCACGTTCTCCGCTCAGATCTGAAAATCAGTGTGACGTGTGCCACGTATCAAGCAACGGAGAGTTATCACTATCGCGGTGCGTTAACGCTACCGTCGGCGATAGCATGAAGTGATATATACGGCCAAAAATTTCAGGGAAGAGTTGGACCGTGCAGAGCTTTGTTTTCCCGGAGAATTTTCAGAGCCTTCATCTCTGTTTCCAAACGAACTCCCTTGGTCCGTCGAAATCTCAAGAGCGAAGGAGATATGACCGTGCGTTCAATATTGGAGATCTTCTCGTTGGTCCACCATCATCTTCAGAGCTCGTGATTTTGAGAGAGTTTTTAAGTTTTACTATTGTACTTTCATTTTCACTCTTTATCTTTGTAATTGGGAAGGGAAAATCACCATCTTGTGTGTGGTGTCTAAGTTCGTGTGTGGCTTAGGGGCAAATCACTACCTTGTGTGTGGTTTCTAGGTCCTTGTGTGGCTCAGGAGTAAATCGCCACGCGGTTTGTGCAGCGTCTAGATCATAGGTTTGATTTAGGGGGAGGCTAGTAGCCATATCTAGGGAGATATTGACTATAGCCTACCGGTTCTTAGGATAAGGATCGGTGAAAAAGCTAAAAACTATTATCGTTGTAAGCCTTGATTTCAAGCTTTATTGGAATCATTTTTACATATATATTTTGGAGAAATAAAATCTTGATTTTCATTTCATTGATCTGTCTCAAACGTTGTATCTAATTTCATATTTTAAAAAAAGTTTATAAAAGTTTAAAGAGCCCTTATTCACCCCCCCCCCTCTAAGGGCGCCACAAGATCCTACAGGCGAGCCCCAACCCACCGCTTCTGTTTGCCATTATGGAGGTATCCTGGGAGGTTCGGCTCCAGAAAGGGGGAACTAAAGGTCTGTGTACACAGAGTCGAGTGGGTGTGTTGCACTTGAATGTTCACAACATGGCATAGTTGTATTTCATAGCATAATCATTGCATTCAATCCTGACACCGATTGTCTAAAGTGGCATGGGACGCTTTATACAATAGGCCCTGCAAAACGACCCCTTTTATAAGTCGTGCGAGCGTGCTTATAAGCTAAGGTTTTATTCGGTAAAATTATATATATCTGTACTTGATAGAAAACCGACACCCTATCGTATAAATTGGTATGTGACTTTTTATACGATTGGAGCCCTGCAAAAGATCCCTTGCTTATATATTTTCGTATAAGTTAAGGTTACTTCTTGTTCAATTTTTCATTCCGATATTACTGCTAGATTAGTTCTACCGCCATCTGTTTACTTGTTACTCTCTACCTTCTTGTCCTCTCCTTTCCTCCTCCTCTATCGGTGCTTAGGAGCCATAGGGGAAGTGGCGGGGGATGATAGGACTTAGTCTTTTAGACTAACGGTTTTCGAACCACATCATTTTAGGGGATCGTGGAGCCCAGCATGGAGGAGCAGCCCCGCAGGTCGGCACGCTTGGAGATGGGGCAGTCTAGCACCGGAGTTTAGACAGTAGGGATAGTGAGTCTTGACCTCCAGTAGATATATTTATTTTGCTTCCACATTGAGTGACATGTAGTGAGGATTTGATGTACCGGGCATGAGCCCAAGACTTAGTGCCTTTATTACTTCTGTGGACACTCCCTTCGTGGAGCTTATTTACTATTTATATGTGATTTTTTGTGGACTTATCTTTTGTTACATTGCTCCGGTTGTGATCGATTTGGCCGGCAAGATCAGCGATTTGTGGTGATGACCTTCCCAGGTGCGAAGGTGTCACCGCAAAGCGGCAGTTCTGGTCCTAAGACCTCGGTGTTTTAAAAAAAAGGGGGTCTTACAAGCTAACCTCGGAGGTATACTCAGATTGTTAAATCCTTTTTGAGCACTCAGATACCACTTGAACATTATTTAACTTTAGGTTAGCTAATCACCTAGAGGGGTAGCGGTGAATAGGTCTTTGAGCTTTTAATAAATCTTTTGTTATTTTCAACTTGTTCTATGTAGAGCTTGTCCTTAAATCCTGCAATCACAAAGACAAACAAGCACACACAGCAAACAACCGAATTTATAGTGTTTCCCCAATTAGGTACATCCACTTTCCCTCTCCACCTATCCAAGCTTATTTGTTGGACTCGGCACAAACTCCTCCAAACTGCTCCTAAGAGCTTATACCTCAGATCCCGTAGGATCTGCAAGTCTCCTGCAAGACTCGGTTCTCAGCCACAAGGGCCTACACTCAGTGGTCAGCAGACCACGTACCTCAGGTTGTTAAGCCCTACACTGAGACTGGGAGGATAGCCCTACCTCAGATCCCAAAGGATCCTACCTCAGAGTTCTGCAGTGCTCCTACACTCAGTGACCCGCAAGACACCTACCTCAGCCTTATCTTTAAGGCCTACAGCTCAGGAGTTTTGGCCCTACAACTTCAGGCACAAGGCCCTACTCTCAGAGTGCTGCAGCACTCCTACAACTCAGTACCCCTCCAGGTACCTACCTCAGTGCCCCTCCAGGCACCTCCAGCTCAGTGACATGCTTATCACCTATCTCAAGCAAAACATTCCTACACTCAGAAAGCTGCACTCTCCTACCTCAGTCACTTAAGCTCTACAGCTCAGATCCTCACTGGGATCCTACCTCAGTGCCCCTCCAGGCACCTACCTCAGGGACAAATTTGTCACCTACCACAGGCACAAAGTTCCCTACACTGAGAGTCAGGAAACCTGAATCCTACAGGAAATAAATACAGAGTTGAAGAAAATAAAATTATTGACTTAAAAATAACTCTGAGTCAAGTTTGCTGGACTGAGCAGATTTCATTCTAGCTCACCTGCTCTAGAAGGAATCAACCTTCTTCTACAGCTATCACTTTTATACTGCTACACTGATGAGCAGCTTCCACTTTGTTGAGAGATAAATTAGCTAAAGTGTTTTGTAGAGAAAAACCTTACTGAGCTTGAAGAGCTTCAGCTGTCCTTCTTTGCCTACAGGCTATCTTGGCTGGACTTCAGCTTTCAAGCTTGATCGGAAGTAAATGTCCAGCCGCCTCTTTCATTTTCTCTTTATGTTCGTTTGATTTGTTAACCCTAATCATTTACTATTTCCCCTTTTTATCCATTGATTTGAATCAACGACACAATAGTATGTGGGCCCACCAAGGATTAATGAGCGCCAACTCCATCAGAAAGAGACAAAACATCTATCGGCGCTATAACAGCTTTCCCTCAACAGCTTCCTACAGTTTTGACTTTGATGACATCAGCAGTGGTCATCAACATCTAGACTTAGAAAATTTTCCTGAATCCCAATAAGCATTGAGTGATGTTGAGACATTCAACACCATCAGCCTTGGCTCTCAGTACTTCTGGGTTTAGAACATTCCCTGACTTTGTCTCAGCGATTTTGTCTCAGCGGTCTCAGCGGTTTTCCATTATTAGTTGAGACAAGCCTTTGTCTCAGCGCTTTCCTCTTATCTGTTGTCTCAGCGTTTTTTGCACTTTAACTGTCTCAGCGATTTTGTCTCAGCAGTCTCAGCGCTTTTTCATTTATCAGCTGAGACAATTCTTTATTTCATCATTTTCCTCTTCATTAGGAGTGTTGAGTGAACCTGCTTCACTCAATGCTTCTATACGTAGAAAAATTCCAGCTAATTCTATTCTGTGCTGTCTCAGCTCTCTCAACGCCATCTTCTTAGTTATCTTAGCTGTCTCAATGTCATCTCCTCAACTGTCTCAACGCAATCTTCTCAGTTGTCTTCAGCTGTCTCAATACTATCTTCTCAGCTATCTCAGCTGTCTCAGCAGTCTCAATGCCTTCTTCTCAGCGGTCTCAGCGCTTATGCCTTAGACTGATTTTTCTCTTGCTTTAGCTTGACAAACGTTTGGCTGAGCTCGATGAACTGTAACCTGAGCTCGATGAACTTCGAGATATGTTCGTTGAATTTTGTATCTTGATTTCTTAAGCTTATGCTGAGATGAGCTCCATGATCAGCAAGACAATTTCAACGAACTCTGAGCTGATTTCGACGAAATTTGAGTTAACTGCCCAACTCATTTTTCTTTACTTATCCAATCATGGACTACCTGCATGCATGAACTAAATCACACATCAAATACATTTATATGTGTATGCCATTGACTCATTTGACTTCTTACAAATCTAGGATATTGGGATTAATAGACCCAACACTTGGTCTGTGTTTACTTCCCGAGGCACCCTTTATGCTAATGGATGGTTGGCCTTCGTCCTTTTATGATATGTTCACAGAGGCACCTTCCTACCACAATGATATGCTAATTTGGGTTGTGTTCTTGGTGCACATCTACCCAAGACCCCTCTGATCCATAGTACGCATGTGAGCTCTATTGTTGTGGTCTAAGATTTGAGGCATGCGGAGGCCTAGGCTTGGTAGTGTGGATGCCCGCCTAGTAGTGGAAAATCCAGTTCAACTATCACAGTCTGGCCACGACGAATGGCGCCTGAGAGGTTAGCAACCTGCTCGAAAAGTGGGAACTATAAGCATGTGCGTAAGCATTGTTGAGTCATTGCATTGCATTCATATCATTTCATTACATTACATACAGAAGATCCTTATCATATAAGTTGTATGGGCACTCTTATACGATGAGTTACTTTACTGTTGAGTCGATCCTCAACTTATATGTTTGTATGGGTTTTTATATAAGTTGAGCTACTTCCTGTTGTAGTTTCATATTATATACTGCTGTAGATGATAAAACTGCTAAGTTGATTGATATACTCATTTGATGCAATTACTGATATACACTGATATTGTTTAACCTTATATCACCTGTTTGTACTACCATTTATATATTTATATTGTACCCATGTTCCTTTCTCTGCCCGGTGCCGAGGAGTCTTCGGGGGAGCAAATGTGATAGCCACTTAGTCTTTATGACTAACGGATGCTACGTCTTCCTTTTTAGGAGGGAACTCCGCAGATAGTGTCACAACCTGTATTTTCTCAGTATTAAAGTACTATCAAAGTACGAGAAAATATGTGATCGTGATTCCATGCCGTGTAGGGGACAACTCCAGACGTTCAGGCAACCCTGTCCTTTCATTTACCTTAATGGAAGAGACTTAGGTTTTAAGTTTAAAAACAGATTTAAGTTCTTGAGTTTACTGACTGTGTCCCTCGGTCTAGTGGATCCATATACAAACACATATTATGCATCTCATACTACATAATATGTCTCGTATACTTTTTATCATACTATGAGTGTAGTGTTCAAACTTCCATCAAGATCTACTGATGACATATCGGTGTGTGTATGCAATGAAATGATACGATTAGAGTTTTTCTTAAGGGAAAGTTGTTCGCATGGATTTTCAAACTAACCAACCCTCCTACAAAACCTCCCTCTGATACTAACTGTCATAACCCGTATTTTCTCCGCATAAAAGGATATATAAGAGTAAGGAGAAAACACGCATCATGATGCCACGTCGGCAGGCGATTACTGCAGACGTTCAGGCGAGACCACCACTAAACATTTTTCGAAAGATTTAGGAGTTATTTAAGGAAAATCCAGTTTAGGTTAAACAGTTAGCCCAATCCCTCGACTTAGTGGATCAACTAGTCCACAATTAAAAATATAGTTATACGCTGCGGGAAATACTTTGATTAAATTGATTTTTTACACCCTACATGAGTATAAACGCCCCCGAAGGACAACCACGCTATGCAAGACTCTAGATTTATAATAAGTATATGAAATGTCTTTACGCTAATTAAAAGTAGTGACTTAGTCTTGAAAGAGATGGCAAGTTTGATATACTATTAATAAGGTTTTATAAGTTAAAAATATCTAACATGCAACCTAGCATAAAACCTTCCCAGAGAGCAAGTACAAACAGCCACATAAAACAGACAACACAACAGCTTAGCCAAGTACTCAGCATTTTAAAAGAAAACCACTAGTGGGTGCCAACAACCTGATACGAACCCTCTGATGAGCATGTATGTCTATACTAAAGTAAATAGCACAAGAAACTACCTCACTAAGGTGAGGAAAACTCATGCAACAAGCAGTCTACTAGCAAGCACCCAAACTTATCCACTCAACCGGCTACTGCCCTGAACCTGAGGCACTCAAAGGAAGAACACCTCAGCAAGAAACATAATACAAGTGGCAAAGGAAAATAATTAGGTAAAAGTGCAAGTTAAGAGATGGTTTTACCAAACCCGAGTGCAAAATGCTGAAGATCATAGCTAGATAACCAAATAATTATAAGTGCAGTAAAATCAGTAGTAAATGAGTCAATTGGACAAATGCACCAAGTGTGGAATGAAGCCATGCTTCAACAACATATGTAAGGATTAGCATAAAAAGCATAGATTGATCCAGAAGCAAACTGATCATAAAACAGCTCGAATAAAACGCGAATCATTAATACTTGGAAAAAACAACCGGGCGGAGTCGATGACGAATTGTCCCAAACCAGGCTCCTAAGCTCAAATGTCTCAAAAACACAGAGGCCCTGTGGTGGTGGCCACTTGTCCAAACCCAAACCAGCAGTCCTAAAAAAAGAGACCAAACATCCGCCAAGTGCAACATTCCACAACCGATGTCCAGTTGGTGGTCCTTTATCCAATCCTAACCTTCATAGCTAATGAAACATCAGAACCTACCCAAATCCCAAGTTCAAACATTAAGATAAACTAAAACCAGGCCTAAAACCATCCTAAGGACTAAACCCACCGAAATTTCACAAAAACGGCAAAAATTTCTAAGTCCCGGTAAATTCGGAGAAAATTGCTAAATCTGGCAATATTCGTCGAACTCCAGACGACGCTCGACGAATGACCAAAAATATTCATCGAACTCTGTTTGACGCTTGACGAATGGATAGTGTTATTCATCGAACTCCGCTCGACATACGATGAATGGACAGCAATATTCGTCGAACTCCATTCGACGAATGGACACCGATATTCGTTGAACTCCTCTCGATTCTTAACGAATGAACAACGATATTCTTCGAACTTCGTTCGACGAATGGACCGACGCTCGACGAATAATCAGTGATATTCTTCTAACTCCGTTCGACGAATGGACTAATGCTCAATGAATAGTCAGTGATATTCGTCGAACTCCTTTGTCTCCCTTGCTTTATCATTTTATTTGATCTCCCTCCTTTGTTTTCCTCCCTTAGAGATTAGGAGTAGAATAGGAAGCATGAAAATGTCCCTCTAGGCTAGATCTTGGTTTTCTACCAAACTATAGAAATTATTAATAAATCGGGATAAGTAAAAATCAGCGCGTAATGTAATGGAGTTCGTCGAATATGGGTATGTAGTCTAAGTTGAATTCGGCAAGTATCACCAAATTTTTGTTAAGTCATTTCGGCGTGAATCATAAGATAGCGTAAGAAGTTCGATGAATATCGCTGACTATTCGTCGAGCATCGGTCCATTCATCGAACGGAGTTCGATGAATATAGTTGATTATTCGTTGAGCGTTGGTCCACTCGCCGAACGGAGTTCGACGATTATTGATGTTCATTCGTCGAGCGTAAATCGGAGTTCGATGAATATCGTTGTCCATTCTTCGAACAGAGTTTGACTAATATCGTTGTCCATTCGTCAAACGTCGAGCGGAGTTCGACAAATAACATTGTCCATTCGTCGAGCGCCGAACGGAGTTCGACGAATAATGTTGGACATTCGTTGAGCGTCGTCCAGTGTTCGACGAATATCGCTGGATTTCGCAATTTTCACCGAATTTGCTGGGACTTAGAATTTTTCGCCATTTTTGTCCAATTTCGGCGGGTTTAGTCCTCTGGATGGTTTTAGGCCTGGTTTTAGTTTATCTTAAGGTTTGAACTTGGGATTTGGGTAGGTTTTGATGTTTCTTCGGCTATGAAGGTTGGCAGTGGATAAATGACCACCAACTGGATGTCGGTTGTGGATCGTTGCACTTGGCAGATGTTTGGTCTCTTTTTTTAGGACTGCTGGTTTGGGTTTGGACAAGTGTCCACCATGGAAGGGCCTCTGTGTTTTTGAGACATTTGGGCTTGGGAGCCTGGTTTGGGACAATTGATCACCGTCTCCGCCCAGTTGTTTTTGCCAAGTGTTAATGATTCACGTTTTATTCGAGCTGTTTTATGCTCAGTTTGCTTCTGAATCAATCTATGCTTTTTATCCTAATCCTTGCAGAAATTGTTGAAGCATGGATTCATTCCGCACTTGGTGCATTTGTTCAATTGACTCATTTACTACTGATTTTACTGTACTTATAATTATTTGGTTATCCAGTTGTGGTCTTCAGCATTTTGTACTCGGGTTTGGTAAACCCATCTCTTGTAATGCCCCGAAACTCAAAAGAGCGACGGGAGGCATTTTGGGCCAAATCTGGTATTTGGCAGGGAGCACACGGCCTGGGACACGGGCGTGTCCCAGGGCGTGTCAGGCTCGAGTCGACGATTTGGCTGCGAGGTCGACGAAATATGGAGTCGACGATCGTCGAGCAGCGAACATGGCCTGAGACACGGGCGTGTCTCAGAGCGTGTCGAGCCGTGACGACGATCGGCCCTGGGAGTCGACATTTTCGCTCGACGATGTGTCGAGTCAAGGAACACGACCTAGGACACGGGCGTGTCCAAGGTCGTGTCATGTGGTCGACGAACTTCGCTCGACGAAGTGTCAAGGCAGTGAACATGGCCTGGAGCCCAGGCTTGTTCGGGTTTGATAAGGGCGTGTCATATTGGACACGGGCGTGTCCAAGACCCGTGTGAGTCTCGGGTTGTTTTCGGGGCTGTGTCATTGGGGGTACACGGCCAATGACACGGCCGTGTCCGTTGGAACACGGGCGTGTCAGGTCGAACACGGGCATGTCAGATGCCAGTGTGTTTTTCGAGATGCGTCTATTTTGACGGCGAATGAAGGACACGGCCCTGGATACGGGCGTGTCACAGGCCGTGTTCAGCCTAGATTCTGCATTTTAAATCTGGATCGTGGTCGTTCGTTTCTTTAATTCAGGATCCGACGGCTGGGGGCTGTTAGTACTTGGATATACACGGGATTGGACCCTTGAAACCATCATTTCACTTGAGAGGTTCTCTTTCTAAAGTATAAAGAGAGAGGAGAGCAAAGGAGGAAGAAGAAGCTTAGATCCGGTCTTTGGAGGAGCTTCGGAGCTCCAAATCATGAACCGACTTCGGATCTACGGAGGCAAAGAGAGTGCAGTGATTTTCATCCGCTTACATTTCCATGGTGCTAAGGAAGAATGCTAGGGTAACGATTCTCTACTTGAGCATGTGAAGCTCTCCTTCTTTTGCATAGGGAAGCCCGCTCTCGCGAGTTTGCGGTGAATTTGAGGCGTTCCTTTGGGTAGACATGAATAGTCCTCGTTGTGTACATGTAGAGTCCGTAATCGAGAACGGATATAGGCATGATGTGTGAAGCCTATCCGGACATGTTGGTCTGGATCGGTGATGTTGCATTGCATAAATGGCCGGAGAAGACTCCGTGCGAATGTTTGTTTTCGGGTTTTTCTATGTGGTAGATTGCAACAAGGAGCCTTGGGGATTAACCCAAAAGGTGCACCCGGAAAACCGGGCAGATGCGTGATTCTGCCAAACATGTGGGCCTGGGAGCCAATTTGAACAAAACTAGGTTATGTGTTGTGTGTAAACGAATTGGGACTTGGGAAAGTTTGACCCGCGCATATGTTTTAAATTAACGTTGCGGTGTGAGCAACGGGTCAGGCGGAACCATACCTGCTCTATGTCGTTCGGTTAAAGAGAACTAAAGTTACTTGGCACTTACCGTTGGCATAGATTTAGGGTCTTAGGCAGTGGCCAGAAAGACCAAATGCTCACGAGAGATTGTCGTCCCGGGTACGGTGGTGATTCGGCGGACTTAGACCGTAATCACCGAGAATGTGCCCTGAGAGCACGGGGCGTGTGGCCGTGCGTGGCAATGCCTGTGATGTAATGAATTTTTATAATGCTTGTTTGTGCTAATAAAATGCAGGGAAGGAGCATCGCAGCCCCGAGTTGGGGGCGGGATCATTATAATTTGGTCAGCATTGCTGACCGTTACTTTTGTTCGCCACCGTGCGGTGTATTGTGCTCTGCAGGTGCTGCTGGGCCAAGCGGTCAATAGCGTGCTAAAGACCAAATTATGAAGCCGGCCATCGAAGGCCTAATTGGAGTGTTTACTTGCTTTTGTTCATGTATGACCGGCCTGCGTGCCGTGGTATGGAAAACATGTAATATTGAGTAAACCATTTGTAAGGCCATAAGGCCAGTACTTGTGTATGTACTTCATTCCTATTTGGCTTGTTAATGGACATTCATGCTCTTTGTGTTGGGTTCTTTTAATTGCAACTTATAAAACTGCTTCTGCTAGAATTCTCTGTGTAGGACGTTATGATTGCTTGGATGGTTTCCATTGAGTAACCACCCGGTCTGTCTGGGGTATATGGCGTCGGGCCCCGGCCGGACCTACTGCTATATGCTATGCGATGGATATGGGGCATTACAATTTGGTATCAGACTACTGGTTTCGGTCAGGCTTAAGATGAATTCGTGGGCGAATTCTTTTTAAGGGGTGGTGAGCACATGTACGTGCATCGTCGTTATAACAATAAAAGAACCCATAAATGTCCACTTAGGAATGAAAATACACGTGTTTGGGGAACCTGCGTGTTCCTATAATTGCTATTTGCAATTTTATTTGGTCGCTTAACGGTGTTTTGTACCACTATAGGTGACCAGAAGCGGTGCTGAGCCGCCAGAATGTCCGGTTTCTGAGGAGTATAGTGCGCCTGGTGAGGTGTTTGAGACCCCTCCTTCGTATGAAACCGTAAGAAGGATCGTTGAAGCGGTGATCGCTGTGACGAGTGCACAGCATGGAAGAAATGCACAACCTTGTGCCCCTATTGTGGCTTCAACGCCGGGTGGCGTGATGGAGCAGATGACTTTTGGTAGACCATCGGGGCAGCAGTTGAATATGCATTTAGTGCATGGAGCACACACAGTTGATGAATATTTGCAAGCATTTCTTATGATAAGCCGCTACCCATGCTTCGAGTTGGATAACGAGAAAGCTACAGTTGATAGATTTTATAATGGCCTGTGCGCCGAGTTACGAGTTCTACTGCTAGGACCAAAGTTAATGGGATTCCGAGCCTTGGTGGAATTAGGTAGATCTTTGGAGGCAGATTTGAGGAAGACTCACCCGATGCCAGCGACCATGGTATCGAACTATGCAAGCCCCATAAGAGCTGAATCAGGCAGAATGCTGGAGAAAGGGGCTACGACATCGACTAGCAAAGCTACTTACACTTGTCATACTTGTGGAAAGAAAGGGCACTTTGCCCGAGAATGTCGGAATGGTGCTCAGAAGGCTAAGAAAGCTATGCCAGGAGCAGTTGAGGACTTTAGTGTAAAGGAAACGACATTCAAAATGCCGAACACCTCAAAGTCTGGATATCGTAGGTAGTATAAGAAGGATAGGACTTTGGGTCTAGTCCCTTCTTTCGGTGCTTTGGGGTCATCTACAGGCCAAACCCCGGGCGCATGTTATAACTGTGGGGAGTCGGGGCATTATGCCCGTGGGTTCCTAAAGTCCGGGAGAAAGCACGCCGTCGTGAGGACAGGTATGGTTTAAAGATAGTTTAGCCTTTAAATACTTGTCACCCTTGTGCTTGTTAGCTGAGAACTACTTGTGCTAAGCTTTATTCTGATTTTCGTTTATCCGGTGAGAGCACCATTCGAGTAAACGAAGCTTCACATTCCTTTATTTAGGAATTATATTACGCGTCGGAGTACCTCCTTCGATGGTAAGAGACAAATTGGATGCGCTATGGTCCAATGGTGCTCAATGCGCGCGGTAGAATCTGTTGCGCTTAGGTGTGGTCAGGGAATCAAGACTTTGACTTTCAAGCATCGTTATTGCCGCTAATTGAATTCGACGTTATATTTGGCATGGACTGGCTCTCGGAGCAGCAAGCATATATTGTTTGCGGTAGCAAGGAAGTCAAGCTGGGAGCAGGTCGTGAGATGATTTTCACGGGCTTGAAGGAGGTCGAGCAAGACGTTGATGTCTGCTCTTCAGGTGGTGAAGGCGGTCCGTGCCGGTGCAGAACTGTTCTTTACACTAGTGGAGGTTACAAAGCTTAAGCCCGTGTTGGACAGTATTTCAGTGGTATCGGAGTACCCTGATGTGTTCCCTAGCGAACTTCCTAGAGCCTCGCCGCAGCGTGAGATAGATTTCACGATTAAGCTAGTGCTAGGTGCAAAGCCTGTGTCACGATCTCCGTATCGGCTAGTGCCTAAGGAAATGGCAGAGCTGAAGGTACAAATTCAAGATTTGTTGGAGCAAAGGTATGTGCGTACAAGTTCTTCACCTTGGAGCGCTCCGGTCCTCTTTGTTAAGAAGAAGGGCGGAAGCTTGAGGCTATGTGTTGATTACCGAGAACTGAACAAGCTAACGAAAAAGAACAAGTACCCAATCCCAAGGATCGATGATCTTTTTGATCAGTTGGTCGGGTCGACGGTGTACTCTAAGTCAGATCTCAAGTCTGGTTATTATCACCTGAGGATAAGGGAGACTGGTATCCCTAAGATAGCGTTCAGTACAAGATACGGGCATTATGAGTTTACGGTCATGCCATTTGGGCTGACTAATGCGTCATCAGTATTCATGGATTTGATGAACAGGACCTTCAGGGAGTACTTGGACCATTTTGTGATCATCCTCATCGACGATATTTTGGTGTACTCGCAGAGTGAGGAAGATCAATTGTACGCCGAGTTCTCGAAGTGCGAGTTTTGGTTGTTCTCAGTGGCGTTTCTCGGTCATATAGTGAGTGGGGAAGATATTGCAGTGGATCCAGCGAAGATTGTTGCGATGCGGGAGTGGCCTGAGCTTTCTACGGTTGCGGAAGTCCGGAGCTTTCTAGGGCTTGCCGGCTATTATAGGCGCTTCGTAGAGAACTTCTCGCGGATAGCGTTACCTCTCACTAATTTGACGAGGAAGGAGCAGAAGTTCATTTGGGCGCCGGAGTGCGCGCGAGCTTTTGAGGTGTTGAAATGTCGGTTGACCACGACGCATGTGCTGAGTACGCCGAGTGGGACTGAAGGTTCTGAGATTTCTAGCGATGATTCGGGCAGTGGTTTGGGTTGTGTGCTGTTACAACATAGAAGTGTGGTAGCATATGGCTCGAGACAGCTGAAAGTGCACGAGAGGAATTATCCGGTTCATGACTTGGAGTTAGCGGCCGTGATTTTTGTCTTGAAGCTGTGGAGATATTATTTATATGGTGTGAAGATTGATATCTACACCAATCACAAGAGCCTGAAGTATTTGATTGATCAGAAAGATCTGAATATGCGACATCGTAGATGGATGGAGTTCTTATGAGACTATACATTCAAGATCCACTACGTGGCTGGTAAAGGTAATGCGGTTGCGGACGTGTTGAGTCGTCGGGCACCAGCTCAAGCGAATTGGCAATCGATCCATGACCAGCGGTTGGTTCGGGAGTTGGAGGAATTGGAGATTTCTTGCGTGGATAGGCAATCAAGTGCTGAAGCAGTACTGAATTGGACAGAAGTTCAATATGACCTGGCTGATCGGATTCGGCAGGCATTGGATATTGATGGCCACATGAAGCAACTCATGATAGAGGCTCTGGATGGGTCAAATTCCCAATAAGAAGTTGTGGATGGATTGCTTTGGAAAGACGGTCGTCTTTGCGTACCAAGCGTGGAAAGTCTGCGGGTGGATTTGTTGTACGAGGCGCACCATACGAAGTACTGGGTTCACCCGGGGAGCACAAAGATGTACCGCGACATTAAGAAACTGTTTTGGTGGCCGGGTTTGAAGAAGGATGTGGCGCTCTACGTGGCGAAGTGCCAAACTTGCGCCTTGGTGAAGGCGGAGTGCCAAAAGCCGGGAGGATTTCTGAAGTCCTTGCCTATTTCGGAGTGGAAATTCGACGACATCACTATGGACTTTGTGCACAGTTTGCCAAGGTCTCCAAAGGGGAACGACGCCATCTGGATGGTCGTAGATCGGCTAACGAAGGTGTCGCATTTCATTCCGCATAGGAAGGATGATCCGGTGGAGAAGTTGGCGAAGTTATATGTGGATAACATAGTGCGGCTCCACGGTGTGCCCTGCAGCATCGTGAGTGACCGAGATGGGTGGTTCACATCCAATGATTGGAGGCTTGTGCAGCAAATGTTGGGAACAAAGATTAGTTTTAGCACAGCCTTACATCCACAGACGGATGGGCAGATCGAGAGGGTTAATAGAACTATGGAATACATGCTCCGCATGTGTGTCTTGGACTTTGGAAAGCAATGGGAAGACCATCTTTATTTGGTGGAATTTGCATACAATAATAGCTACCAGATGAGTATTCAAATGGAGCCCTTCGAGGCCCTTTATGGTAGAAGATGTCGCACGCCGTTGTCCTGGTTGGAAACGGGTGAGTCAAAGTTGTGCAAGCGTCAAGAGGTGGAAGGATGCTACTTCATTGGTGCGAACCATTTGGGAGAGGTTGCTAACCACTCAGGACCGTCGAATGAAGTACTATAATGCTAAGCATAGGAATGTGGAGTTCGCTATGGGCGACTGGGTGTACTTAAAGATTAAGCCGTTCATGGGTGTCTCGCAGGTGCGGCGCTTGAAAAAGCTAAGCCCGAGGTACCTTGGGCCGTTTGAGGTTGTGGAGCGGGTTGGCGAAGCAGCCTATAGTTTGAAGATATCTGTGGAGCTTAGTGGTCTACATGATGTATTCCATATATTGGTGCTACGGAAGGTGGTGCAAGAGCCTACGCAAGTGATCGCGGTCGATCGAGTGCCGGTTGATAGTGGGTTGACGGCAAAGGTCAAACCCATGTGGCTTGAGGACTCGGAGGTCTAGCTGCAATGCAATAAAGAGATCAGGATGGTAAACGTCCGTTGGGACAATTGCGGTCGAGAGGAGATCTCTTGGGAGCGAGAGCAGACTATGCTTGAGTAGTACCCTGAGTTGTTTCACTCAGGTACAATTTAAGTTTTATGTTTCTTTCCTTTATGTAATTTCGAGGACGAAATTCTTTTAAGAGGGGGAGAGTTATAACGCCCTGAAACTCAAAAGAGTGACGGGAGGTGTTTTGGGCCAAATCTGGTATTTGGCAGGGGGCACATTGCCTGGGACCCGGGCGTGTCCCAGGGCGTGTTAGGCTCGAGTCGACGATTTGGCCGCGAGGTCGATGAAATATGGAGTTGACGATCGTCGAGCAGCGAACACGGCCTGAGACACGGGCGTGTCTCAGGGCATGTCGCGCCGTGTCGATGATCGGCCCGGGGAGTCGACATTTTCGCTCGACGATGTGTCGAGTCAGGGAACACGGCCTAGGACACGGGCATGTCCAAGGTCGTGTCGTGTGGTCGACGAACTTTGCTCAACGAAGTGTTGAGGCAGTGAACATGGCCTGGAGCCCAGGCGTGTTCGGGTTTGATACGAGTGTGTCACATTGGACATAGGCGTGTCCAAGACCCGTGTGAGTCCGGGTTATTTTCGAGGCTGTGTCGATGGGGGTACACGGCCAACCACGCGGCCGTGTCAGTTGGAATACGGGCGTGTCAGGTCGAACATGGGTGTGTCGGATGCCCGTGTGTTTTTCGAGACGCGTCGATTTTGACGGCGAATGAATGACACGGCCCTGGACACTGGCGTGTCACAGGCCGTGTTCGTCCCAGATTCTGCATTTTAGATCTGGATCGTGGCCGTTCGTTTCTTTAATTCAGGATCCGATGGCTGGGGGTTATTAGTACTTGGATATACACGGGATTGGACCCTTGAAACCCTCATTTCACTTGAGAGGTTCTCTTTCTAAAGTATAGAGAGAGAGGAGAGCAAAGGAGGAAGAAGAAGCTTAGATCCGGTCTTTGGAGGAACTTCGGAGCTCCAAATCACGAACCTACTTCGGATCTACGGAGGCAAAGAGAGTGCGGTGTTTTTCATCCGCTTACATTTCCATGGTGCCAAGTAAGAACGCTAGGGTAACGATTCTCTACTTGAGCATGTGAAGCTCCCCTTCCTTTGCATTGGAAAGCCCGCTCTCGCGAGTTTGCGGTGAGTTTGAGGCGTTCCTTCGGGTAGACATGAATAGTCCCCATTGTGTACATGTAGAATCCGTAATCGAGAACGGATATAGGCTTGATGTGTGAAGCCTATCCGGACATGTTGGTTTGGATCGGTGATGTTGCATTGCATAAATGGCCGGAGAAGACTCTGTGCGAATGTTTGTTTTCGGGTTTTTCTACATGGTAGATTGAAACAGGAAGCCTTGGGGATTAACCCAAAGGTGCACCCGGAAAACCGGGCAGATGCGTGATTCTGCCAAACATGTGGGCCTGGGAGCCAATTTGAATATAACTGGGTTATGTCTTGTGTGTAAACGAATTGGGACTCGGGAAAGTTTGACCCGCGCATATGTTTTAAATTAACGTTGCGGTGTGAGCAACGGGTCAGGCGGAACCGTAGCCGCTCTTTGTCGTTTGGTTAAAGAGACCTAAAGGTACTTGGCACTTACCGTTGGCATAGATTGAGGGTCTTAGACTGTGGACAGAAAGACCAAATGCTCACGAGAGATTGCCGTCCCGGGGACGGTGGTGAGTCGGCGGACTTAGATCGTAATCACCGAGAAAGTGCCCTGAGAGCACGGGGCGTGTGGCCGTGCGTGCCAACGCCTGTGATGCAATGAATTTTTATAATGCTTGGTTGTGCTAATAAAATGTAGGGAAGGAGCATCGCAGCCCCGAGTTGGGGGCGGGATCGTTATAATTTGGTCAGCATTGCTTACCGTTACATTTGTTTGCCACCGTGCGGTGGATTGTGCATGCAGGTGCTACTGGGCCAAGCGGTCAATAGCGGGCTAAAGCCCAAATTGCGAAGCCGGCCCTCGAAGGCCTAATTTGAGTGTTTACTTGCTTTTGTTCATGTATGACCGGCCTGCGTGCCGTGGTATGGAAAACATATAATATTGAGTAAACCATTTGTAAGTCCATAAGGCCAGTACTTATGTATGTACTTCATTCCTATTTGGCTTGTTAGTGGACATTCATGCTCTTTGTGCTGGGTTCTTTTAATTGCAACTTATAAAACTGCATCCGCTAGAATACTATGTGTAGGACGTTATGATTGGTTGGATGGCTTCCATTGAGTAACCACCCGGTCTGTCTATGGTATATGGCGTCGGGCCCCGGCCGGACCTGCTGCTATATGCTATGCGATGGATAGGGGGCGTTACATCTCTTATCTTGCAATTTTACCTGATTATTTTCCTTTGCCACTTGTATTTTGTTTCTTGCTGAGGTATTCTTCCTTTTAGTGCCTCAGTTTCAGAGCAGTAGCGGGTTAAGTGGCTAATTGGGGAGCTTGCTAGTGGACTGCTTGTTGCATCAGTTTTCGTCACCCCTGTGAGGTATTTTCTTGGGTCGTTTACTTTAGTGCAGACATACATGCTCACCAGAGGGTTCGTGTCAGGTTGTTGGCGTCGACTAGTGGTTTTCTTTTGAAATGCTGAGTACTTTGCTAAGCTGCTGTGTTGTCTATTTTCTGTGGTTGTTTGTACTTGCTCTCTGGGAAGGTTTTATTCTGGGTTGCATGTTAGATATTGTTAACTTATAAAACTTTATTAATAGTATATAATACTTACTATCTCTTTCAAAACTAAGTCACTACTTTTAATTAGTGTAAAGACATTTCCTATACTTATTGTGTGTATAGCGTGTTGTCCTTTGGGGTTGTTTATACTCATGTAGAGTGTTAAAAATCAATTTAATCAAAATATTTTCCGCAGCGTATAACTATATTGTTAACGTGGACTAGTCGATCCACTAAGCTGAGAGATACGGCTAACTGCTTAACCTAAACTATATTTTCCATAAATAACTCATAAATCTTTCAAAAAGTGTTTAGTGGTGGTCTCGTCAGAACGTCTACAGTTACCCCCTGCCGTCCTGGCATCACGACGCGGGTTTTCTCCTTACTATGATATATCCTTTTATGCGGAGAAAATACGGGTTGTGATGGATAGAGCAGCAGTAGGTTATGTAGGAAGACAGCCAGACTAGGGTGACATGGCCTTATGTGACGATACCATCGGTGACTGATGTGAGTGTTTTTAGAGAGACTCTTTTGTAGCCTTTTGGGCATGTACTCTGATATTATAGAAGCTTTGGTTGCTTCTTATTTCTGTTGTACTTGTGGACTTATATGCTAGTGTGCATTTTGACTTCTGTTTTATATTATTTATGTTGGGTTGGTATGGATGATATGATTAGACTGCAGGATAGGCGTCTTGTAGTACAGGTTATCCCGTGTGCTAATGTTACCGCAAGGAGAATGTTCTAGACATAAGACTCCCCTCGCGCCGAGTTTTGTGTACTAGGAGGGGGGGTCTTACAACCTGTTCTTCCAATGCAGTGATTACCTCCTTGAGGCGGAGAACGTTGCTGGCTACTTAGTTATTGCAGGCTTGATTGTCGAATTTTTTATAAGTTGCTTGGTCTGTGACGTGCATGCCTCCATTTGTCATTATCATCGGGTAGGGGTGGTGGTATAGAGTAAGCATTGTTTGAAGGGAGTTGTTACAGAATTGGGAACACTTTACTATAGATAGTGCCAAACTGTTATGGATCGCCAAATTTTCCTCTGGTCCTAAGAATTAGACTAGACCACCTTAGATCCAAGTCGGGCCGGACACGCAAATAGTCAAATGAAATCCAAGAAGCAATGACAAGAGGCGTTTTAACTTGGAAAACTCGGAAAGGGTGAAAAACTATGTGGTCATACCCGCGTCAAGCAAAAATACACTATTTTCCCCTTTTTACAAATATTTGAGTTCCTCGGTGGGTGACAGGTCACCTCTCCATTACAAGCTTTAAGTAGAGAAAACATGAGACATAGCTAAAACAATAAAGCCTCGAAGAGAGCGTCTGCTAGAGTTTCCACGAGTGTGTTCCCCTTAGAGCTTTTATGGGCTTGTTGTTTCGTGCGTACGAGCACTGAGTGAGAGCGAAACAAAAAGGGAGCAAAGTGAAATCCGAGAGTAGGTACGATATAAGTCTCACATTCTCACCAAAAAACCTCCGACCTCTCTCTAGTCTCTTGAGTTGCATGTCTTTAAATAAAGGCCTAAGATCCTTTTTGGAGCTTTCTTAAGGGAAGTGTTGGTAATTGCGCTCAACTAAATCCTAAGTTAGGGAACGACATTATGTCGTTCCAGTCATATGGATCACCATTTTTTTTAAATGACTAACATGCCCCCCCCCCCCCGACAGTCCGACCAAATTACTCGGGGATATACGCAGGCAAAGGCAGCGGAGGATGCCTACGACACACGCGAGCATGCCCGTGCGGCCCACGAGCGCGAATGGGGTGTGCGTGCAAATCCAAGGGGAGCACGTGCGCATCCAAGGTGAGCATGTGCACGCTCACGTGCAGTATGCTAGCGCGCTCTGGGCACGCGGGTGCCAGCGATGCACCCACTCGGTGCATTGCGCACTTCCCCCGTGTGTGTGCGGGTGTGGGGAGGGGGGGTATGTCTGTGCACCGTGTGCTCCTTGCACTTGTGTCCGACGTCAGTTATATGGGGGCAGAGTGAGCACTCTTCAGGGTGGCTTTAAAGTTGTCCGAGCAAGTAGGGTTTGCGTGCATGGTTCACTTGGTCAAGTCGCCCCCTCGAGCATGTCAACTTCAACACGCCGATTTTGTTTCCAGATCTTGAGCCTCTACAAGCTACCACATGACGATAGGTAGCTATCTCCTGGTGAAAGACTTGTTTTGTCAAATCCAAGAGTTAAGAGAACTGAGTAGCCAGGCGTTTAGAGCGTTGAGTAGTACAGCGTGGCGGCAGGATTCTACCATGCAGTGGTAGCTCGTGAAGAATTGACTGAAAAGTGTTGAGTGGCTATTGTGTGGCAGTAAGACTAATGCTGGCAATAGCATTTTTTATTCCCAACGGGACCGATGGCTCGGGAAGCTACCGCAGCGTGGTAGGTAGTTACCGCTCAGCAGTAGCAGACGGGAGCAGTTCCATCATTTGGCATTTTGGTCGTCCGTTTTCTCTTAAGATTTGATCCTATGACTCAGGATGCTCCGCCTAAAGGGCATATAAGGGCTGAAATGTTCAAAACCTTCATTCTCTTCTCTTTTGAAGTGGGAGTTAGGGTTTGAGAGCAAGAGTTTGGAGGAGGAATAAGAAGGTCTTTCTCCTCCATTGACGAAGCCTCGGGGCTCCGATCGTCGATCCGAGGCCAGATCTATGGAGTGGACTTGAAGGCGCACATTTTCATCCTGCAAGTCTTGTTTTCCATGGCAAGGAAGAGGAGTCATAAGGTAATGACAATTCTCCTCTTGGTATTTAGGATATGTGCATGACATCCATTTTTATTACATCTTTCTTTCAAACATTTGGGCATCAGATCTCCCAAATGAGACGGGTTTAGGTTGTCATGACACAAGAGGAGCCATCAGGTCGATTGTGTCTGTCCCTGACATGATATTGCATTATAAATCTGCTCCATTAATGGATTAGGTATTGTGGGAGAAGCCGAAGTCGTGAATGTTAGTCCGACTCGGTGATGTTGCATAACGAACCTTAAGGATTCTGCTAAAAATCTATTTACGGCAAGATGTCGTTTGTGATGATTGTCCCCCCATATTTTTGTGTGAGTACGAATGGTGGACTAGGGAAGGAAAGGCTTTTGATTGTGATGTTCTAAGGCACGACTTTGTATCTATGGTCAGATTGCTAGCCCGTGACGTTGCAAAGTCACGTGTGGAGAGTGTACCAGTGAGACAAGTCCCCTTCTGTGAAATTGACGAGAACACCAAGCTTTGGACCAGCCCGGACAATGTCAGCTGGGTCCTGCTGGGTTTTATTCGGTGGACTTGGTCCCTTCATGGAGTCGGGCTTGGGTTGTCATTTGTGGGTGGGGTCTAGTAAGGGTTCTTAGCATCAGTTTGTTTGTGTGATAGAATTCTAACATCAGAAGTCAGAGCTTGCATGCTAACCCAGGTTTTGAGACCCACGAGCGGGTGGGGCCCAGGCAAGAGTTCTGTGTGGCATCTTGTATACCGTTAGGGGAAATTAGAAGTACCCATGTGTTTATGGCTGGAATACCGAAGGGGAAATTGGAAGTACCTAATTGTTGATGTGTGATGATGTGTTAGATTCATACACTATAGGGTGCCTTGGGTGAAGCTAGGTTTGCATACATGCTGTATTGTAGGCCCCTTTTACTATATGCTCAACATAGAAACATGATTGTTATATGTGACATCTATACCTATTTTACTATTTTTTATGTTCATGTATATCTGCATATGAAGTGCTGACCTGCAGGGTGATGGAGTGCCCCGGGGTCTGCTAGGGACGGCCGGGAGGAGATGTGTTGGCTATACAGTTGAGGTCAGCATTTGCTGATCCAGGTTACGACCAATTTTTATAGGGCAAGGATCACAAGTGGGAGTAAGTTCGCCGGCCAAAAAGTCCTAAGCCTCGTGAAGTGATATCTTTGTTTGGTGACTCTACTTGGGTGAATGTTATGCTTAGTGCACTATGAATCTGGCTTGCATGTCGAGGAAGCCTATGAGTACCAATGCACGTTGTTATGTTGATGTTATTATTTCAGTTTTTGCACTCATAATTGTTGTAAGGCCTTAAGACCGTTTTGATACTCCTATGATGGTGGATAACTTCTAGTCTTATTATTAGTTTCTGCTGTTTTAAGTCTGAGTTTTGAGTTGGATAGTTTTATATCATCTTATAATGCTAAAGTTGTGGAGTATGTATGTTGTGGGGCCCCGGCCGGACCCATATTATACGGTCATTACAGGGGAGGTGTTACAATTTGGTATCAGGGGGAGGTTAGTGTCTAAGGTAAGGATTTGTGGTTGAATGTCATAATCGGATCACGATAAGAAGTTATCTAAATAGGAGTATCGCGGGACCGTGAGTGTCCTTGTGTCTAAGTTTTGTGAATAGATGTAGTCTTAGTTGTGACCTTCATGTTAGAAGGTGACGCTAAGTTGTAGTGGTTGAGCTACAGCGATCGCTAGTTTCCTGGACGCACCCCGTCTATAGAAGAGTTCGGGAATGCCTTCTTTAAAAAGTATATCCCTTCGTCGACAAGGTTAGCCCTTCGAAGATCATTTTTTCACTTGGTGTAATGAGACAATACTGTTGATGAGTATGTCCAGTAATTTACTAGATTAGGTTGGTATGCTGGAATGACCATGGCCGACGATGAAGAGGGAGACAATCTCTTCTACCATGGGTAGAGAAAAAAAATCTGAGACAACCCCTCTTAGATATGAAGAATGTGGGCTTCAATGAGTTAATTGAGGCTGCCAGGACATTATAAAGTGACATAGAATAAACCCAACATCATAAGGGATTTACAGTAAAATAGGGAGAAGGAAATACTTCTCAATCGCGGGGGAAGTCAAAAGGGAGTAAGTGGAAAAAGAAGCCTCATCCCTACAAGTCATGGGAGAAGAGTAGTACGACGTCTGGGGTATCTTGCTTGAAGGTACCCCCATCGTGTACAAGTGTGGCAAGCCGGGCCACACAACTCATTTTTGTACTGAAGGTGGCCCTGAGTAGGAGCCAAGGCAGGAGCAATCCGTGCGTTCTAGTCCCAGCACTGCGGAGAAAAGATGAATGGTAGAGCCGAGTGCTTCACGTTTCCAACCTGTGAAGCCAAGGACATACAACCTTGGGCAGCTGGAAGTGATTCGACAACCCGTTGTGGTGACAGGCTTCAAGCTAGTTTCTGATTACCCCGCTAGTGTATTGTTCGATATGGGAGCGTCACGCTCCTTTCTTGCGTAAATCTTTATTGTTAGCTGTAGACGGACGTGGAACTTAGGGTACCCATCCCCAATGGGTCTTTCATGACTACCGGGACGAGAGGCCGCATTGGTTGGAATCTGGACGGAGTTGACTTCGTGTTGGTAGTAGCAGTTCTATCGTTAGCCGTATTCGATGTGATCTTGGGAATGGATTGGCTTACTGAGCAGTGTGCCAGTATTGACTACCTATCTAAGGTGGTGACCCTGAGAAGCGTAGGAAAGGAATAAGTCAGATTTAAAGGCCTTAGTGGAGTGGTATGTTCCCTGATCTTAGTCATGCAGTTGATGCGGGCAGTTAACCAGGGAGGAGTAGCTTTCATTGCATTGTTAGAAGCTCAACTTTCCAAGCGAACAATCAGAGAAGTGTTGGTAGTGGCAGAATTCGAGTATGTGTTTCCTGAGGAGCTTCCTGGGGTGCCTCCTCATCGAGAGATCGATTTCTCGATTTAGTTCATACCAGAAGCTAGGCCGGTGTCTCATCCTCCTTTTAAGATTCCACTGAAGGAGTTGACCGAGCTTAAGGTATAGTTGCCGGAACTGTTGAAGCAAGGGTACATTAGACCCATCTCTTCGCCATGGAGCGCGCCAGTGCTATTTGTGAAGAAGTAAGATGGTAGTATGTGGTTGTACATAGACTACCGGGAGTTAAATAAATTAACTGTCAAGATTAAGTATCTAATTCCACGGAAGATAACATGTTCGACCAGTTGGTAGGGTCAGTAGTGTACTCTAAGTTGTACTTGAAGTCCGGATACTACCAGTTACGGATTCGATACGAGGATATTCCCACGACAGCATTTAGTATGAGGTATGGTCACTTCGAGTTCTCTGTGATGTCGTTCGGGTTGTCGAACGCGCCATCGGTATTCATGGATTTGATAAACCGAGTGTTTCAGGAGTATTTATACTCATTTGTGGTGGTCTTCATTGATGATATTTTAGTATACTCCAAATCTGAGGTGGAGCATGAGGCTCATTTGAGAGTTATCTTGCAGACTCTGAGAGAGAACCAGCTGTTTGAAAAGTTCTCGAAATGCGAGTTCTGGTTGGATAAGGTGGCATTTTGGGTAATGTGATTGGTGGTGATGGGGTGGCAGTGGATCCGGCAAAAGTTGAGGCCATCATAGATTGGTCAGTTTTGAGCACCATGGCAGAAGTCAGGAGTTTTCTTGGACTAGCCGGGTACTATAGAAGATTTGTGGAAAACTTTTCATGGGTAGCTCTGCCCCACACTACTTTGACTCGTAAGGACCAGAAGTTTGCGTGACACAAGAGTGCATTCAAGTGTTTGACAACTTGAAGTAAAGGCTAATGATAGCTCCAATCATAAGTCTTCCTAAAGGAACTGAAGGATTTCAGATTTTCAGTGACGCATCATGTTGTTGTTTGGGTTACGTGTTAGTGCAACATGGCAAGTTGAAATACTTTGGGTCTAGGCAGTTGAAATCTCATGAGAGGAATTACCCCGTCCATGACTTGGAGTTGGCGGCAGTAATTTTTGCATTGATGTTGTGACGACATTATGTGTACGGTGTGAATGTGTAGATCTTCACGGATCACAAAACCCTGAAGTATATTTTAGACAAAAAAGATTTGAACATGCGACAATGCAGGTGGGTCGAGTTCCTTGGGGAATACGACGTGGCGATTCAGTATACGCCAAGCAAAGCCAACGTGGTGGTGTATGCCTCGAGTAGAAATGTGATGGACAAGGGAATTAGATTGAGGCTCATGATGAGCAGTTGATGCGAGACTTTGAGTCCCTCGACATCGATTATGTAGCAAGAGACGAGTCTAGCATGGCTCGATTGAACTAGATAGAGTTGCAGAACAAATTGTCTGATCGTATCCGGGAAGCGACCAGTGTGGATATGGATTTCCAGTCATTTGTGGTGGAAGCTCAAAAATGTGAGGGTAGTATATGGGAGATGATTGATGGAATCTAAGGAGAGACAGAAGGGTATGTGTACCGTAGTTCGGCAAGATCCGCGAGGAGTTGATGTTTGAGGCTCATTTCATAAAGTACTCCATCCACCCGGGCAGTACGAAGATGTACTTGGATATGAAGAAATCCTTTTGGTGGTCTGGTTTGAAGCAGGATGTAGCTTTGTACGTGAGTCGATGCCAAACTTGTGCCTTAGTGAAGGCTAAGTGTCAATAGTCGAGCGGTTTCCAGAAGCCTCATCCTATCCCCAAGTGGAAATTTGATGACATCTCCATGGATTTTGTGCATGGCTTACCTAGGTCGCAGTAGGGAATTGATGTGATTTGGGTGATCATGGATCGCTTGACCAAAGTGGTTCACTTCTATCTCGAATCGGAAGGAGGACAGCATGGAGAAGCTGTTAGAAATATACGTTTGCAATGTTATGCGGTTGTACGGACGTCCCAAGATTATTGTTAGTGATCGTGATGGATGGTTCACATCCAAAGACTGGAGGTTGGTATAGAAGAGTCTGGGCACAAGGCTCAAGTTTAGTATGATGTTCAATCCTCAAACTGATGGTCAAATCGAAAGGACGAGCCATACTATAGAGGATATGCTGAGGATTTATACCCTTGACTTTGTTAAGAAGTGGGAAGATCACCTATTCATGATGGAATTCTCCTATAACAACAGTTTCCAGGCAAGTATAAAAAAGGCGCTATACAAGGATTTGTACGAAAGGCGGTGTCGAACACCGATATCATGGACAGAGGCGGGAGACACCAAGATTTTGGGAAAAGAGATGGTGGCTAATACTTGTGAGTTGGTGAGAACCATTCAGGAGCGCATGAAGGTTGCTCAGGATCAATAGGTGAAGTATTTCAACGCTCGCCACAGGAAAGTGTAGTTTGCAATAGGCAACTTGGTATATTTAAAGATTAAGCCGTTCAAAGGCATTTCGCGGATTCACCGTCTCAAGATGTTGAGTCCGAGGTTCTTTGGACTGTTCAAGGTCGTGGAATGTATTGGAGAAGCAGCCTACTGGTTGATGTTGTGTACAAAGTCGAGTGGATTGTATGATGTATTTCATGTCTCAGTTTTGAGGAAAGTCTTGATGGAGACAAATGTTGTGTTCGAGACGGCAGTGGTGCCAGTAGAAGAGGACTTGAGGACGGAAGTCCATCCGGTTGGCATAGAGGACTCAGAATTCGACAGTTACGGAACAAAGAGGTCAAACTCGTGAAGGTGCGGTGGAATAACTGTGGGCGAGATGAGTTCTCTTGGGAGCGTGAACAAGCAATGTGGGAGGACTTCCCAGAACCTTTTGCATCAGGTATGCTTTTGTTTGAGTACATACTTAATTTCGAGGACGAAATTCTTCTAAGGGGGGAGGAGTTGTAACACCCCAATTTTTTTCAGATCTTGAGCCTCTGGAAGCTACTGCGCGGCGATAGGTAGTTATCGCCCGGCGATAGCCTTGTTTCGTCGAATCCAATCATTGAGAGCGCTGAGTAGTCAGGCGTTGAGAGCGCTGAGTAGTCAGGTATTGAGAGCATTGAGTGGTACCACGCGGTGGCAGGATTCTACTGCGCGGTGGTAATTCGTGAATCGTTGAGGGAAAAGTGTTGAGTGACTATCGTGCGGCGGTAAGGCTAATGCTGGTGATATCATTTTTTTTCCCAACAGTACCGATGGCTTGGGAATCTACTGCGGCGTCGTAGGTGGTTACCGCTCGGCAGTAGCAGACGGGAGCAGTTCCGTCGTTTGGCATTTTGGTCGTCTGTTTTCTCTTAGGATTTGATACTGTGGCTCAGGATTCTCTGCCCAAAGGGCATATAAGGGATGAAACGTTCTAAACCTTCATTCTCTTCTCTTTTGAAGTGGAAGTTAGGGTTTGAGAGCAAGAGTTTGGAGGAGGAAGAAGAAGGTATTTCTCTGCCATTGATGAAGCTTCGGCGCACCGATCTACGATCCGAGGCCAGATCTGTGGAGTGGACTTGAAGGTGCACATTTTCATTTGTGCAAGTCGAGTTTTCCATGGCAACGAAGAAGAGTGGTAAGGTAACGACACTTCTTCTCTCGGTATTTAGGATGCATGCATGGCATCCATGTTTATTACTTCTTTCTTTCAAACATGTGGGCATCAGATCTATCAAATGAGAGGCGTTCAGGTTGCCATGGCTCAAGAGGAGCCACCCGGTCGATTGTGTCCGTCCGCGACATGATATTACATTAGAAATCTGCTCCGTTAGTGGATTAGACATTATGGGTGAAGATGAAGTTGCGATTGTTAGTCGGGCTCGGTGATGTTGCATAACGAGCCTTAAGGATTATGCTAAAAATTCGTTTGCGCCAAGATGTCGTTTGTAAATATTTCCCCCATGTTTTCGTGTGAGTACGAATGGTGGCTTAGGGAAGGAAAGGATTTTGATTGTGATGTGCTAAGGTGCGACTTTGTCTCTATGGTCGGTTGGCTATCCTATGACATTGCAAAGTCATGTGTGGATAGTGTCCCGGCGAGATAAGTCCCCTTCTATGAAACTGACAAGAACGCCAAGCTTTGGATAAGCCCAGACGATGCCAGCTGGGTCCCGCTGGGTCTCCTTCGGTGGACTTGGTCTCGTTATGGAGCTGGGCCTGGGTCGTCACGAGCAGGTGGGGTCTAGTAAGGGTTCTTAGTATCAGTTTGTTTTTGTGACAGAATACTGATGTGAGAAGTCAGAGCTTGCAGGCAAGCCCGGGTTTTGAGACCCACGAGCAGGTGGAGCCTAGACAAGAGTTTCGTGTGATGGCTTGTATGTCGTTAGGGGAAATTGGAATACCCATGTGTTGCGGCTTAAACGCCGAAGTGGAAATTGGAAGTACTCGATTGTTGATGAGTGATTATGTGTTAGATTCATAATCTATAGGGTGCCTTCGGTGAAGCCCAGGTTTGCATACAGGTGCATTGTAGGCCCCTTTTATTATATGCTCAACATAGAAACATTTTTGTTGTATGCGAAATCCAAACCTGTTTTACTGTTTTCTATGTTCATGTATATTTGCATACGAAGTACTGACCAGCAGGGTGATGGAGTGCCCTGGGGTCCGCTAGGGACGGCCAGGAGGAGATGTGTTGGTTACACAATTGAGGTCAGTCTTTGCTGACCCAAGTTACCACCAATTTTTATAGGGTAAGGATCGCAAGCAAGAGTAAGTTCGTCGGTCAAAAAGGCCTAAGTCTCATGAAGTGATTCTTTGTTTGGTGGCTCTGTTTGGGTGAATGTTATGCTTAGTGCACTATGAATCCAGCTTCCATGCGAGTCGCCTAGGAGTGCTAATGCACGTTGTTATGTTGATGTTATTGTTTCAGTTTTTGAACCCATGATTGTTGTAAGGTCTTAAAGCCGTTTTGATACTCCTGTGACGGTGGATAACGTGTAGTCTGTCGTTTTTAATATGAGTTTTGAGTTAGGTAGTTTTATATCATCTTATAATGCTAAAGTTGTGCAGTCTGTATGTTGTGGGGTACCGGCCGGACCCATATTATATAGTCATTACAGTGGAGTTGTTATATTAACCCTACTTGCTTTTATATACTCCAGTCGAGCGATAAAATATGTGTGTAAAGAAATTACAATAGTGAATGGACTTGTTTGTCGGGAGACTGGAAGGGTTGACTTTTCTTTTTTGCTTCAGGCTCTGTTTGGGGGTAGCTTATGCTGATGAATAATCTCTATTTAAAACGCAAAAACAGTTTTGCAGTTGTTTTTTTGTGCAGTTTATAGAAAATCACTTATTTTAAACTTGATGATAACTTGATTTTTCATAAACAAATTATGTCCATCTTATGGTTTCTAATAAGCGCTTATCTCTAAAAAAAACCATATGCGTGATTTTCTTGCCTGAATGTAATTTCTTTGACCTGATGCGATTTTTTCACTTGGGCTTGATTTTTTGCCCTAACGTGAATTTCTCGTCCGCGAGAGAATTTCTCACCCGAGTGCGAATTTTTAGACCGGACAAAATTTATTCGCAAGGGAGCGAATTTTTGGACAGGGCGATGTTTTTTTGACTTGGAGCGAATTTTTTCGCCCGGGCACGAGTTTTTCGCCCGGGCGCGAATATTTCGTCCGGGCGTGATCTTTTTGCCAGAGCACATTTTTTTAGCGCAGACGTTATTTTTTTTGCCCGGGAGAGATTTTTTTCGCTCTGGCGCGAAATTTTTGGCCCCTGCAGGATTTTTTTGGCCCGTGCCAAAATTTTCGCCCGGGCGCCATTTTTTCGCCCGGGCGCAATTTTTCCGCTCGGGCGTGTTTTCCTGCCAATGCGTGATATTTTTGCCTAGACGCGAACTTTTCGCCCTGACGCAGTTTTTTCGCCCCGGCGCGATTTTTTCGCTCGGGGGTGATTTTTTCCACAGGGTGCGATTTTTTCACCCGGGAGTGATTTTTTCTCCCGGGCTCACGCGGACATGATTTATTTCGCGCTGGCGCATTTTTTTCTCTCAGGCGAGAAATCGCACTAGCGCAAAAAAATTGTGTCGTCGCAAAAAATTGCGGCGAGGAGTGATGCAGGCTACATCTCCTGATGAACCGCAACGGACAAATGACACTGAATTGTTCTCACACGTTCCAATTCTACGCTCGTACAATTTAAACGCAACACACCCGATTCTCAATAATATCAATCTAATGCTTATGCACGGGTTCGCTATACCCTTAGAGATCAAATAGAGATGATGAACCAATATTCTCTCAAGCGAAATGGACTGACCCGATCCGTTCAAGCGTGTGTTGTACCAAAAGAGATCCACAAAAATTAAATGATTCATAAAATGGTTGATCTCTCCCAACAAAAAGAAAATGAGGTCCGCCAATTCTCACGAATATAAATAGATCAAAAGAAAATAACAAAGTCGTTCTGATCAAAAAACCACGATGAATTCAAAAGTTTCGCAATCAATGCCAAAATAAAACCGCCACAAGATTAATCTAGAGGGAAATGCTCAAAGGTGGAAATTTTGTTACCCCAATCAGAATAAATGATTCCGATTTAAAGTTTCGCACTTCTACGGATCCGCTGGAGTCGTGCCGAATGGAGAGAAACTCGTTCGCCTTCCTTGCTTCACGTCGGAGATGTTTCCACGAAAACACGAAGGGTCTTGCACCTTGCCCGAAATCCACCAAGATTGAACTCCTTGGTGGCCAAAATCTTCAAGGGGAAGATGATGGGTTGGCCGAATTCTAGAGGGAGATCCAAGGCTAGGCCAAATTCCTTCAAGGTGTTGAAAGTTACCTTTGCTTGTTGCAAATCATTTGGAGAGGAGAGAGCGAGAGTTAAGGTGGAGAATAGAGGAAGGAAGAGGTGGGGGAGAAGGTGGTCGAACCACAAGGGAAGGGGGAAGGAGGCCGGCGGCCAAAAAGGAAAGCAAGAGAGGAGAGGGGGAAATTTCAATTTGAAATTTTAGTTTTTCAATTTTTCATTCATCTCTACTAAAATCTTTCATAACATGACTATATATAGCCTACACAACTCCATCTCCTCCAATTCAAAATTCAAAATAAAACTATGATAGTTATATGCACCCATCATAAAAACAATACAAAATCTAAATGCATGAAATTAAAATACTCTTGATGGTTATAAGCACTCATCATTACATGAAATTAAAATAATAATGAAATGGTTGAAAATAAAAATGCTTAAATTAAAAATTACATTAAATAGAAATTGCTAAAAATAATAATTGATAAAATATATAATTATAAATTTAATAATTATAATTATATATTTTATTCAATGGTGGCGGCGGATGTAACAACCTAGGGAGGACCCCTAGCGCCGCCCGGCCCACCAACAGCCCTTCTATTGCTGCCTCACTTTGGGCACCAGAAGACTCGTACTCCGAGTGGGGAGTCGACCTCATTGCAATGCATTTATGCGGCATTTCTATAGAACAAACGGATACCTAGTCAAACCTTGCCTAACACATCACAAACTGGGAAGGTACTCCCTTAGTAAACTGTTTCGGGGTCATATTTTACTGATACAAACAAACGACTTATCAAGGACCTAGCTTACGACAACGAAGCTAGAAAACTCGAATACCCTGATTCATATCAGATCAGGAACGAACAACTCAGATCAGATCGGAAAGGAACAGAAACTTGCTCTTGCTGTTACCTTGCTCTGGGAAATTATAAAATGATTTATGCTTCTAACTTGTGCCTATAATATGAATGCATGAATGTTTAAATTTCATCTCAAATCAAGGTTGTACATATGTCATCATGCAGATCTTTAACTTGGCATGTGTGTTCATGCGATGATATGTTATGTATGCAGTGTTATGCATTCTAAAAAAGGCCTTAGTGCATGTTATGAGTGGCGTACACATACAATGTTATGCATCCTATACTACATAATATTGTATGTAACGAAGAAAAATAAACATGCTAATGGGCATCTATGTGATGATGATTATGCATCCCATACTACATAACCACCACATGTTACCATCTATGGTGGATCCATATATAAACACATATTATGCATCTTATACTACAAAATATGCCTTGTATACTTCTTATCATGCTATGAGTGTAGTGTTCGTGATTCCATCAAGATCTACTGATGACATATCAGTGTGTGTATGCAATGAAATGACACGATTAGAGTTTTGCTTAAAGGAAAGTTGTTCGACTGGCTTGCCAAACCAACCAACCCTCTTGCAAAGCCTGGCTCTGATACCAGCTGTCACAACCCGCATTTTCTCCGTATTCAAAAATATGTCAGAGTAGAGAAAATATGGGTCGTGATGCCACGCCGTGCAGGGACAACTACATACGCTCAGGCTACTCGTCCTCACATTTACTTCATGAAAATGATTTATGAAATTAAGTTAAAAACTATGCATATAAGTTATTAGAGTTACTAACCGTGTCCCTAGGTCATTACAAAAAAAGTGCACTTTTTTGTAACGACCTAGGGAGGACCCCTAGTGCTGCCCGGCCCACCAAAAGTCCTTCGATCACTGCCTCACGTTGGGCACCAGAAGACTCGCCCTCTGAGTGGGGAGTCAACCTCGTCGCAATGCGTTTAGGCGGCATTTCTACAGAACAAACGGATACCTAGTCAAACCATGCCTAAGGCATCACAAACTGGGAAAACTATTCCCTTAGTAAACTGTTTCGGGTTTATATTTTACCGATACGAACAAACGACTTATCAAGGACCTAGATTACGACACCGAAGCTAGAAAAATTGAATACCCTGACTCAGATCAAATTAGGAACGAACAAACTCAGATCAGATCGGAAAAGAACAAATACTTGCTCTTGCTATTACCTTGCTCTAGTAAATCATAAAATGATGTTATGCTTCTAACTTGTGCCTATAATATGAATGCATGAATGTTTAAATTTCATCTCAAATAATGGGTGTACATATGTCATCATGCAGATCTTTAACTTGGCACGTGTGCTCATGCTATGATATGTTATGTATGCAGTGCTATGCATTCTAAAAAAGGCCTTAGTGCATGCTATGAGTGACGTACATATACAATGTTATGCATCCTATACTACATAATATTGTATGTAACGAAGAAAAGTAAACGTGCTAATGGGCATCCATTTGATGATGGTTATGCATCCCATACTACATAACCATCACATGTTACCAACTATGGTGGATCCTGAAAGTGAAGGTTAGATCTGAAATACTCTAGAGGGGGGTGAATAGAGTATTGTGCTCTCTACAAAATCTTTACAACTTTTGCTGTAATCCTAGGTGAACAGGTTAGCAATCAAAGTAATAAGTACAACAACCTAACAAATCACAGAACACAGCCAAAATAAAAGAAAAATGGCAACCAGACGACACAAGAAATTATAGTGGTTCCCCAACCTTGGTACATCCACTCTTCTACCACCCTGGTAGGAATCCACTCAGATTTTTGATCAGGTGTCTGACACCAATGAGCTTTTGTTCAGGTGCTCAAAAACCAAAACCTAAAGTCTTTTGGTAGGAGACTTGCAACCAGGAATAATTTTGAAGGGAATTAAAACCTTGTACAGAGGATGGAAAGGGGTGATGGTGTCTTCTCTTTCTCAATAACAACTGAGAAGACTAGTGGATTGATTTCAGCAGATTGTTCCCCCTGAGATCTTGAATGGATCAGGAAATCTGGAGCACTTCTTCAGGGTGACAGGTCTTCAAAAACTTGATTGCCTTGACCAGAGATTGCTTCAGGAACTTCTTTGACAGATAGAGTTATTGTTGTCATTCTGAAGTTGTCCTGCATAGTTGAAAGAAGATGACTCTTGATAGAGATTGTATGTTCTTCTTCTTCTTGATGATGATGATGTTCTCTGGCCTAGGCTGATTGCAGTGTAAAACTTTTGATTTCTAAAAGACTTCTTGTATGTAATGTATGTCTCTGTGTGTGTAAGTAAGTCTGCTTGATCTTTTTCTTCTCTTTTTGTTAATTGACTGAAGAACACATTCGAAATTAGAATCTGTTAGAAGTAAATGCAGTCGTCCTGGGATGGAAGCGACAATGAATGAATTCCCTAACTGTCCCATGAAAAAACGGCATGTAATAATCCATGATCAATGCTCATTCTAACGGTAACATTCTGAGTGGATTGAGAATTAATTACTCAGGAATAATCACCAAGAAAAGGGACGGAAAACTGGAGAAGACCTAAGTCTGGAATCATTGAACGAAGAACAGAGATCGTCGAGCTGAGGTCACAGTTCATCGAACTGAGCTGATGAGTTCATCAACCAGATAATAGCAATTAGTCTTCAAGGGAAACTTGTCAATTCTGCTACAAACTTCATCGAACTTACAATCATCATTCGTCGAACAGACAATCATCATTCGTCGAACTGAGATCCAAATTCGTCGACCGAAGAATGATTGTGGACTTAGAATCTGTGAAGTCTCTGGCTGAGAAGGATTCAAATAGTCGACCAGAATTCGTCGACCAAGCAATGTGATTCATTGAGCTGAGTTCGACGAAAGTCGTTGGTTCGTTGAGATGAGATCGACGAACGTCGAACAGATTTCCTTGAGCTGAAAATATCTCTAAGTCTTGAGTTTCTCTGGCAGTCTGGAGGATGGCTGGTCTATAGGATGATGTTCTAAGGACAAACCCTAGACTCTAGGACATAACCAATGACCATGACTATACAAGGTGGGTCAAAGACATCCTAACTCAGTAAACCTAGCCGAAATCCAAACTAGGGATCCAACAATCTCCCCCTATTTGGGTGAGGTCACTAAGTGAAGACACAGACTGAAACAAAGTAGTAAAAGCATATATCTGATAGAGAATTTATAATACATATAGCAGATATATATAAAAGCTTTGTTCAGAAACATAACCAGAGAGTTATAAAACAAAAACAGGAAAAGAAAGAAAAACTTAGATCATATCTTGCTCTTCTTGAATTTGTCTTTGTCTTTCTCTTTGCTGCTGCTACTGCTAGCTCCAAGCTTTGAGAATTTGATATCTCTGTTTGGATTAGCTGCCTGAGCTACAGTCATTGTCATATCTGCTATACCAAGCATATTCTGAGAAGTGGCTCTGGGAACAACAGCCTCTGGATGGAGCTTCATATAGTCATCAACATTGAAAAGCTTGTTTGCTTTGTCAAACCTTTTAAGTTCTTCTTTTCTATACTTTGATATGGTTGAGTATCCTGAGATGTCCTTTCCTTCAGCTTTTGCTTTATTAATCAATGAGAGGCCAATCAGTTCCTGAAATCTGGCCATTTTAGCAGTATTAGCTATTTCAGGATCCTCAAATAGAATAGGAGGAGAATAAGGTCTTTTGGGGCTGTCAGCTTTCTGTTCTACAGATACATTTTGTTGTTGCTGCTGAGGTTGTTGTCTGCCTGAAAATTGTTGCCTTTGTCGGTAACCTCCTGAAGACTTGCTCTGATTCCTTTGGTAGGTTTGTACAGGAGCAGGCTTTGGAATTGATGAACTGGAAGTACCAGCAGCTGGAGGAGGAGGAGGAGGAGGATCTTTTCTGTATCTAACAACTGGTGCAGAAGAGTATCTCCTGCTCTTCTTTCTTTCCTTATGTTGATTCTTTGACAGCCACATCCAAGCAGGCATTCCCTCATAGGGAGTGATGTTATACAAGATGTAGTAGGGAGTGTCAGCTGTTGGATTGGGCTTAGGAGCAGGAGGAGGAGGAGCCTTTCTCTTCTTTGATAACATTTGCTTCTTCTTCTTGGCAGCTTCTTCATCTGAATCATCATCTTCCTCTTCCTCATCTGAGCTAGACCCTTGAGGATTGGCATACAGAGCATCAATCTCTCTTAGGGTAACTGCATAGATCTGGGGCTTGGCAGGTTGAACTGGAGCTGGAGAGCTGATTAAGACTGAGTTCTCTTCTTGAGCTTTATTCTCTTCCTCAATGTCTGCTAGAATCAATGCATCCAGGTCAGGCATTGGGGAATCATCCATAACAAAAATGGGGGCAGAAATCTCTTCTAGGGGGAAGAGATGGCTTGCACTGGAACAGCAAAACTGTCACTAAGTTACTTAGTAATTGTATGACTTATTGGAGAGGTGACGGGAATAATAGCCAAGGATGGCTTAGTAGAAGGGAGCTGTACATAAATTATATCAAAATTTCAAAACAAAATAGTCAAATGAACTGTGGGATTTAAATAGAAATCACCAACAGTTTTTATTTGCTCTGCAACTGACTCATCTAATTCAATGTCAGTATCCATGAAATGAATCAATTCAATCAAATCTGAATCAAATTCTGTCAAACTTACTGCGTTTGCATCTGAAACTGTTGTAAGAGGAACTGCTACTGCATCTGAAACTGCTGCTGCTTCTACATCTATTTCTGCTTCATCACAGAGCATCTCCCCCTGCCTGGTTTCAGGAGAACCTGGTGCCAGGCCACTGAATGAAGAGGGGGCAGCAAAAAGAAGAGATACTTGGGCAGATAAAGAATTGATAGAATTTATAAGAGGTGTAATGGCCTCTGTGATTAGGGATTTGAGGAGGGGAGTTAGCAGGGTTATGATGGTAGATACAGTAGGGGGTTCCAAAGATGGTGAAGTATTTGGTGATGGTAAAGAAGTAGATGAAGTGAGGGGAACAGATGGAGGAGTTATAGTTGGAATGGCATCTGTTATGGTGATGTCTGGTGGAGGTGGAGATGGGGATGGTATATTAAAATGTGGAATGGTAGACAGATGAGGTGGAGGAGGTGATGCTAGAGGAGACATAGCAAGGGATTCATGAGTTGATAGAGAACCATGAATGGGGGAAGTTGGAGGAATTGGTAGACTGGTTGAGGATGGAAGATTGGTTGCTAGAAGAGGTTGTGGAGATGGGATTGCCTCTTCTGCAGGGTGGGGAGTGGCCTTCACGGCCCTTGTGCTCTCAGAAGCTGGGATGGAGGAGGAGGAAGCCTTGGATGGCTTAGAGATTGTCCTCTCCCATCTGTCAAACAAAGCGCATGTGAGGCGCTTGCTGTCAATGATGAATATGGTCGGGGAGATCATGAATTCACCAGCTTTTGCTTGAAGGAAAATCCCCAGGATTCTTCCAAAGCATACCTCTTTCTTACTGTTTTTCTTCTTGATCAAATCAAAGAAGATCTTGCCCCAATCAACGTGACTCTTGTTGACCACCACGCACATGATAAGGGATTGGTATCTTGTTATATAATCGTGCGCGGAGTGCTTGCCCATTAACACTTTTCCCACAATATCCGCCAAGAACTGTTAGGCGGCAGAAAGTTATTTCTTTAACAACTTGTTAGGGTTACTCCCAATAAACCGCATCAGATTTAGCATTGCACTAAACTCATCAGAATTTATATCCAAATCATCTTCTCCATTGACCAATTCAAAAATCTCAGAAATAACGGCGGGGGATAAAGAAATAACATTACCCCTGATATTCCCGGTCAAGGTGTTGTCCTCAGAAGAAGAAGAAGTATATACACATTCTTTAATCTCTGTTGCATGCAGTTTGATTCTCCTAGTCATAAAATCCTTGAGACCAAGCTCTTCTAGAAGTTCCAGAATGTAGAGAAATATAGGGTCAGAATGCTGAAATGAACCAAAGTCTATATCAAAGCCTGTATCGAATTTCATTACAGCCAGGGTGCTCGCTGGAACCGCCATTGATTACCTGCAAGAGAAACAAATAGCGATCAAGTGCAACAGGAACTGAAAGCGTGGGATTGAGGTCGAAGAAAACCTAGATATAGGGTTTTCCTGAATATGAATCGACAAACTTCGTTCCACGAAAAGAAAACAATTCTCCGAACTGAGGTCGAAGAAATAAATTATAGATAAATAATTCGTCGATCTCATCCAAAAGAAACGAAAACAGTTCGTCGAACTCCGTTCGATGAAATATCTTCTGAAGCAAAGTTCGTCGATCTCCGGTCGACGAAAATTGTTTCCACACAGAGAATTCGTCGATCTCCATTCGACAAGCATCTCTCAAACTTTCCCTAATTCGTCGAACTCCGTTCGACGAACTCTTAGAAAATTCATCAAATGCAGACAGAAACTAATTTAATTCTTCTCCATTGATCATTCCCAGTTGATTTATAAAGAACAGATGATTTTTCTCATCTAAGGGTTTGGTGAAAATGTCTGCTCTCTGTAAATCAGTAGGAATATGGATTAGGTTAATTTTCTTTTTGTCTACATTATCTCTAATGAAATGATATCTTATATCAATATGTTTAGTCCTACTATGGTGAACTGGATTCTGTGTTATAGCAATAACACTAGTATTATCACAAAATAATGTTGAATTATTTAAGTTGACACTATAGTCCAGGAGTTGGTTTTGTATCCATAACATTTGTGAATAGCAGCTACCAGCAGCCATATATTCTGCTTCTATAGTTGATGTAGACACAGATGTTTGCTTTTTACAAAACCAGGAGACAAGTCTCATACCCAGGAACTGGCAAGTTCCAGAGGTACTTTTCCTGTCCACTCTACATACAGCATAGTCAACATCTGAGTATCCAGTTAACTCAAACTCTAACACTACAGGATACCAGAGTCCTAGATTAGGATAACTCTTTATATATCTCAAAATTCTTTTTAAGAAAATAAGGTGAGATTCTTTGGGGTTCATTTGGAACCTAGCACAAAGGCATGTGGCAAACATGATATCAGGTCTGCTATCTGTTAGGTATAATAGGGATCCAACAATTGCCCTATAATGCTTCTGATCTACAGGTTTCCCTGCTGCATCAGAATCCACAACAACATTAGCAGCCATAGGTGTTTTCATTCCTGAAGCATCACTCATCCCAAACTTCTTAATAAGCTCTTTAACATAGTTAGCTTTGGAGAGGAAGATACCATCAGGGAGCTGCTTCACTTGGAGACCAAGGAAGTAGGAATGCTCACCCATGCTACTCATCTCAAATTTGGAATGCATGAGGTCAGCAAACCTCTTGCATAATTTGGGATCAGTAGACCCAAAGATGATGTCATCCACATATATTTGTACTAACAATATATGGTCTTTATGATGTCTAGTGAAAAGAGTTTTATCTATGGTTTCTCTTGTAAATTTATGCTCTAAAAGAAAGCTTGCTAAGGTCTCATACCAAGCTCTTGGAGCTTGCTTTAAACCATAGAGAGCTTCATGCAATTTAAACACAAAAGAGGGTTGAGTTAGAGAGATAAAACCTGGAGGTTGTTCCACATAAACCTTTTCTTGAAGCACTCCATTCAAAAATGCACTCTTGACATCCATTTGGAAAACTTTGAATCTCCTGTGAGCTGCATAGGCAAGGAATATTCTTATGGCCTCTAACCTTGCAACAGGGGAAAGGTTTGGTCATAGTCAATTCCTTCCTCTTGCCTGTATCCCTGAGATACAAGCCTAGCCTTGTTTCTCACAATGTTTCCTTGAGCATCCAGCTTGTTTCTGTAGACCCATTTGGTTCCAATAACTGAGTAGTTATGAGGTCTTGGAACCAAATTGCAAACTTTACATCTCTCAAACTGATTTAGTTCCTCTTGCATTACAATGATCCAGTGGGGATCTTGATCAGCTTCATGGATGGAGAGAGGTTCAATCTGAGAGAGAAAACATGCATGCATCAAGTCTTGGTTGAGTTGATGCCTTGTTTGTACACCTGCTGAAATGTCTCCAATCACTTGAGATCTGGGGTGATCTCTAAGTGTGACAAGATCAGTTGGTGGAGTTTGTTCAACAATTGCTTCTATAATTAATTCCTATTGATGAATGTTCTTAGCTGTTGAGGGAAGTTCAGCCACTTCCAATTGAATTTCTTCTTCACTGTCTTCAACAACCTGTGGAGAAGGATGGGTTGACACCTCTTGGGTAAGGTTTAGTTCATCCATAGACTCACACAATTGTGGAACCTACAAAGAGCTTATGGTAGAAATCTCTTTCTCCTTATAAGACATGTTAGCTTCATAGAAAGATACATGGACTGACTCTTCAATTTTAAGAGAGGATTTATTAAAAACCCTATAGGCCTTGCTTACTTGGGAGTATCCTAGAAAATTCCCTTCTTCAGCCTTAGCCTCAAACTTTCTAATGTATCTTTTTGTTGTTTGTGTGAATATAACATATACACCCCAAAACTTTAAAATATGTGATTTTAGGTTTCTTTCCTTTAAGCAATTCATAGGGGGTCTTATTTTTCAGCCTATGTATGAGGCTTCTATTCAGGACATAGTTAGAAGTATTTACAGCTTCTGCCCAAAAGGATAGAGGCATGTAAGCATCTGCCAATAATGTACCTGCAGCTTCAATGAGTGTCCTATTTTTCCTTTCAGCTACCCCATTTTTTTGGGGAGTTCTAGGAGCTGAGAAGCACTGTCTGATACCTTCCTTCTCACAGAACTCATGCATAAGAAGAGACTCAAACTCTGTGCCATGATCACTTCTGATCAATACAATATGAGTAGAGAACTAAATCTGTATGGTCTTGAGAAAATCTATAAGAACCTTGAATGTATCTGACTTAGTTCTCAGAAAGGCCACCCAACTGAATCTAGAGAAGTCATCAACAATCACTAAAGTATAAGACTTCCCTCCTAAGCTTTGTACTGCATTGGGTCCAAATAGGTCCACATGAATCAAATACAAAATCCTAGGTGAATCACTCTTATTAATAGATTTGAAACTAGTTTTAATTTGCTTGCCTAATTGACAAGCCCTGCATAGGTTTTCCTTCTTGTAGGGACCAGAAGGTAAGCCTATAACAAGGTTGTCTTTAGATAACCTAGCTATATTTTTAAGGTTTACATGACCTAATCTTTTATGCCACAACTCATTTTGGTTACTAGTGATATTGAGTAAACAAACATCAGTTTTGGCAGAAATAAAATCTACTAGATATATATTACCTTGTCTAGTTCCAATTAAAATAGTTTTGTTTTCATTATTAATAATAGAACAGGAGGTAGAGTTAATGTGTACCTGATAACCTTCATCACATTATTGGCCTATGGATATTAGGTTATGTTTGAGTCATCTTACATATGTTACTCTCTTGAAGGTAACGGTTCCAATCTTTACTTCTCCATATCCTTCATACTGGACATAATTTGAATCATCAAAGATCACCTTTGGTCCTAGCTTGGATTTGTAATTGCATAGATTGTCCTTGCCGCCTATCATATGCTTGGAGCAACCACTGTCCAAGTACCAGGTCTGACTCACCCTTGGACAGCTCTTTACCTGTAGTGAAAAACAAACATTAATTGTTCTTGACCCAGGTTACGTTGGGTCCTTTATTTTGTTGAAATGAAAAGCTGGATATAACTGACAAAGTGGGTTGAGATTTATAACCTAAGGGGTGATATCTCCTAGGTGGAATAACCCAATCAGCTACTGGAGTAAATGGTTTATTAGCTGGCTTAGAATTTCTGTAAGAGAAATGATTTTTGTTTGGTCCTTCTGGGTTCGACGAGTTTCTGTAAGTTCGTCAACCAGAGTTCGACGAATAGGGCTGAGATCGTCGATCTCTACTCAGAGAATGACAATAGTCATTTTCTGCGCCCCATGTTCGTCGACCTCTGCTCGACGAACCATAAAAAGTTTGTCGGTCGCAGTTAGACGAATTGTTATTACTGAAGTTTGCGTTCAGCATTCGTCGATCTAGGTTCGACGAACTGGCCACATTTCGTCGATCTGAGTTCGACAAATGCTGTTGAACCTTATTTTTATTAGCTGTTTTCTGATTTTTATTGCTCTTGTCTATGAGTTTTGAATTGTTTTTAGACATTGGTTTGTCTATTATCTTCTCTTTTCACTTGGCAGAAACAAATTTAATGGGTGTTGCAAAGATATTTTTCTTAATTATGAGGGGCAAACTTGATGATGCACCCAAGCTCAGCTTGCCATTTAATCTGGCATTTACTGTGCTTGTTATGTCCATCAGCTTGAGACTTCTTCCATTGAGAGATTGCTCAAGTTGTTTAGCCTCACATAAATTAGATTTTAATTTAATTATCTACTCATTTGCTAAAGTTAGTTGATCTTTTAGTTTAAGATTTTCTGAGTTAACAGATTTAAGGTTTCCTAGTTTTTCTCTGAGGGTTTTTATTTATTTCTCCGAACTAATTTAATCTAAACACATAGCCTTGAATTCAATTTTAAATGAATCAGAATTATAATCATAATTTGAAAGAACCTGATCTACCTCTGACTCTGAGGCTGCCTCATCTTCAGATTCACTTTCTGATCCTGAACTGCTCCTGGAGGCATCAATTGTCATAAGGCAAACCTCCTTGTTTCTTGCTTCTTCCTCTTCTTCACTTGAGCTGGAGGAGGATGATTCTTCTTCAGTATCACTCCATATTTCAGCAACAAAGCTTTTGTCTCTCTTTTTGTACTTGCTGGAGGAGGGTCTGCTGCTGTGTTTTCTCCTGGAGTATTTTTCTCTGCTTTTCTCCTTCTTTGGCTTTCTGGACATTCAGAGATGTAATGTCCAGGCTTTCTACATCCAAAGCACACAACCTCCTTGGTTGGTGTCTTGTCATATTTGGGCTTATCATCCTGCCTGGATGATTTCCTTCTTAAATCCTTTCTAGCCATCTTATAAAATCTTTTTTGCAACGAGGCTCATTAGTTCTTTATTGGATGTTAAAGTCTCACTTTCCTCTGATGCCTTGAAAGCTATACTGGGATCTTTTCTCACTAGAGTTGTTGATTTCTGTTCAGCTGCTTCTCTTGATTTAATCAACTGTTCATAAGACTTTAGTTTGCCTAGCAGAGATTCAGTTGATATCTAATTTAGGCTTCTGGCTTCTTTGATAGGCCAGATTCTTGAGTCCCAAGAGCTAGGGAAGCACATCAAGATTTTGTCATTCACCTCTATAAGGGTGATATCTTTATCCAAGGTTTTAAGCTCATTGATGATTGAGCTCAACCTATTGTACATTTCAGCAACTGATTCAACCTCATCCTTCTTAAAATTCTCATACAGGGATATGAGATTTAATCTCCTATCTTTCCTTTCATCAGCTGAACCAGCTACCATTTGGTTGAGGGAGTCCCAAATGGCCTTGGCTGAAGTGCACTCAGCAACCTTCTGAAATATGCCATCTGACATAATCTAAGCCAAGATGTTCATTGCTTTTGCATCTGTAATTTTTGCTTTCTTTTGGGCTTCAGTCCACTCAGGCGGTGGCACTGCTGTTGTGCTTGAAGATGTTACAGAAAATATGAAGAGTTCTTATACAATTTGATTCTTGCCTTCCAGATGGCAAATCTGTTAAGATTGCATACTGGAGGTCTGATGCTTGCATAATCTTTGTTTTGAGTCATTCTGTGAAGAATTAAATCTAATAAAGGAAACAAAACAATCAGATCTAACAAGAGGGATCTTTATGGTTCAGGTGTTAGCCTGTGCAACCAACAATAACCAACCTCGCTTTGATACCAATTGAAAGTGAAGGTTAGATATGAAATACTTTAGAGGGGGGTGAATAGAGTATTGTGCTCTCTACAAAATCTTTACAACTTTTGCTGTAATCCTAGGTGAACAGGTTAGCAATCAAAGTAATAAGTACAACAACCTAACAAATCACAGAACACAGCCAAAACAAAAAAAAGGAAACCAGACGACACAATAAATTATAGTGGTTCCCCAACCTGGGTACATCCACTCTTCTACCACCCTGATAGGAATCCACTCAGATTTTTGATCAGTTGCCTGACACCAATGAGCTTTTGTTCAGGTGCTCAAAAACCAAAACATCAAGTCTTTTGGTAGGAGACTTGCAACCAGGAATAATTTTGAAGGGAATTAAAACCCTGTACAGAGGATGGAAAGGGGTGATGGTGTCTTCTATTTCTCAATAACAATTGATAATACTAGTGGATTGATTTCAGCAGATTGCTCCCCCTGAGATCTTGAATGGATCAGGAAATCTGGAGCACCGTGCTTCAGGGTGACAGGTCTTCAAAAACTTGATTGCCTTGACCAGAGATTGCTTCAGGAGCATCTTTGACAGATAGAGTTATTGTTGTCCTTCTAAAGTTGTCCTGTAGGGTTGAAAGAAGACGACTCTTGATAGAGATTGTATGTTCTTCTTCTTCTTGATGATGATGTTCTCTGGCCTAGGCTGATTGCAGTGTAAAACTTTTGATTTCTGAAAGACTTCTTGTATGCAATGTCTGTCTGTGTGTATGTGTAAGCAAGTCTGCTTGATCTTTTTCTTCTCTTTTTATCAATTGACTGAAGAACACATTCGAAATTAGAATCTGTGAGCAGTAAATGCAGTCGGCCTGGGAAGGAAGCGACAATGAATGAATTCCCTAACTGTCCCATGGAAAAATGGCATGTAATAATCCATGATCAATGCTCGTTCTAACAGTAACATTCCGAGAGGATTGAGCATTAATTACTTAGGAATCATCGCCAAGAAAACGGACGGAAAACTGGAGAAGACCTAAGTCTGGAATCATTGAACGAAGAACAGAGATCGTCGAGCTTAGGTCACAGTTCGTCGAGCTGAGCTGATGAGTTCGTCGACCAGACAATAGCAATTAGTCTTCAAGGGAAACTTGTCAATTCTGCTACAAACTTCATCGAACTGACAATCATCATTCGTCGAACAGACAATCATCATTCGTCGAACAGACAATCATCATTTGTCGAACTGAGATCCAAATTCGTCGACCGAAGAATGATTGTGGACTTAGAATCTGAGAAGTCTCTGGATGAGAAGGATTCAAATAGTTGACCAGAATTTGTCGACCAAGGAATGTGATTCATTGAGCTGAGATCGACGAACGTCTCTGGTTCGTTGAGCTGAGATCGACGAACGTCGAACAGATTTTCTTGAGCTGAAAATATCTCTAAGTCTTGAGTTTCTCTGGCAGTCTGGAGGATGGTTGATCCATAGGATGATGTTCTAAGGACAAACCCTAGACTCTAGGACACAACCAATGACCCTGACTATACAAGGTGGGTCAAAGACATCCTAACTCAGTGAACCTAGCCCAAATCCAAACTAGGGATCCAACATATCCATATACAAACACATATTATGCGTCTTATACTACATAATATGCCCTGTATACTGTGAGTGTAGTGTTCGTGCTTCCATCAAGATCTAATGATGACATATCAGTGTGTGTATACAATGAAATGACACGATTAGAGTTTTGCTTAAGGGAAATTTGTTCGACTGGCTTGCCAAACCAACCAACCCTCTTGAAAAACCTGGCTCTGATACTAACTGTCAGACCCCGCATTTTCTCCGTATTCAAAAATATGTCAGAGTAGAGAAAATAAACGTCGTGATGTCACGCCGTGCAGGGGACAATTGCAGACTCTTAGGCTACTCGTCCTCACATTTACATCATGTAAAAGATTTATGAAATTAAGTTATAAACAATGCATATAAGTTATTAGACTTACTGACTGTGTCCCTAGGTTGTTACAGTGGACGTCATGCAAAACATGTAGCAGCGATGGCAGCGGGCGTCGTGGTGGAAATCCCATCCTCGAGCTTGCGGCAACGGTCGTCACAATCATCGAATTTTCTGAGACGGAGATCAACGACCACATGGCGGGACATCGTCACCATCCGGGAGAAAAAATTGAGGCGAGAAAAGAAAATTGCACCCGGGAGAAAAAAATTATCTGATCAAAAAAACCGTGCACGGTTGAAAAAATCAAGTCGGGGCAAAAAAATCGCAGTGGGGCAAAAAAAGCACGCCCGGGAGAAAAAAAAACGCGCCCAGGCGAAAAAACAGGCCCTGGAGAAAAAAATGGGCCCAGGAGAAAAAATGCGTCGGGGCGAAAAAAATAACGTCTGCGCGAAAAAATTGAGCTCGTGCGAAAAAACCGCAACCTTTAAAAAAAACACGTCTAGGCGAAAAAAAAACGTGCCCAAGCAAAAAAATTGCGGTCGGACAAAAAAAATCTCGTCCGGGCAAAAACAATGCGCACGAGCGAAAAGAATCGCAAGAGCAAAAAAAGCCGCGAATGGGCAAAACAACACGTCCGGGTGAAAAAAATGCGTCCAGGCAAAAAAATTCCTCCCGGGCTAAAAAAATCATGTCCGGGCGAAAAAATTCGATCTTGGGCGAAGAAAATCGCAACCAAGCAAAAAAATCGCCATCAGGCGAATAAAAAACAAGCTCGGGCAAAAAAATCACGCCCGGGCAAAAAAATCACACCCGGGCGAAAAAACACGTCCAAACGAACTGACCCTTATGAATGAATAAAATTTTAGATAAGCACTTATGAACAAATTATCCAAATAGTTGACTGCTTAGTCATCACTGCCACTGCCCGCCCCCTCCTTGGCCGCCGCCTTGCGGCCAAGGGCCGACCGCCGCCTTGTGGCCTAGGGGCGGCTGCCTTGCGGCCAAGGGGAGGCCAAGCCGATCACCCCTCCTTGGTCGCTGGTAGTGAACCTCCCCTCGCCGGAGAACTTGGCGGCAAGTTCGTCGGCCACCCGTGGAGGTTGCCCCCCACCCACAGTCTGATCGGTGGGGGGCATCTTCGGTCGTCCGATCTCTGCGTAACCACCCACTAACCACCGGGTTAGTGGGGGAAAGATTTAATTAATATTTTATTATTTATATAATGGTCTCCCAGTAGCCGAATACGCGCATTAAGACTATACGAAAACATTCATGTGGGTGGTTTGGGTGTGCGTATAGCCGCTTAACCACCATAACCACCTCCTGAAGCCTATAAAAGGAGCACATGGCTACTCATTTCCTAACTTTTTTCCTCTGAGTCTTCTTCTTCCTCAGGTTGGAGCTCTGACAGTTTTCCTCCTACGAGCCACCCACGAGCCACCTTCGAGCCACACCCGAGCCACAAGCGGGTCAAGCCACAACCACCCGGTGAACCTGAGTTGCCCAAGTTCCGAGCGGCCGCAGCAACTATAAGACCAAGTATGCTGTCTCTCACCCAGAATCAGCAAGTCGCTATCCAAAAACTGCCGGAGCAAAGCGCAATCTGTAACAACTCACATCGTGACGGCCTGTCGTCCGCCATGTGCAAAGTGCTCTCTCACCCCATAATTGTAACGAGAGGTGACCTGTCATCCTCGACTTCACAAATTAGCTTTAACCACCCGAAAATAATGGATTTTGAACGGTACAGATCCGGTCACGTGTTTTTTTACCAAGTTGAGGGATTTTTTTCACGTTAAAAATGCTTATGTACAATCAACCTACTCATTTGACCGTGTGCGCGCTCGACCGTCTCGAGAGGTAAGACGGTCCAAATATTCCGGCCCGATCGAGATGTCGTGTTGGTCCGCATCAACAATAGTAATTACTATTAGTTAATTACTACTGTAATTATAATAATTACAATTCAGTTATATTATAAAAATATAATATAATATAATATAAATGAAATTATAATTCATTTAAATTATCATGAATTATTATTATTACAATTAATATTATTATTTTCCAACACGTCCACCTGATCGAAGGAGCCGTGTGCACGAGCCTCACTCGCATGGACGACCATAAAGCCGCCACAAAGAGGACTTGCCCTGCGCGCATTTAGCCATCATCAGGCACAGGCGTGCAGGGCCTACACCGCATGCGCGCTCCTCCGGCAGTGTGTGACAACTAGCGCACGGGCGCGCTCCCCATGCACACGCTCCCAGGCATACACGCTCACCCCTGGCACGTGTGTGCGCCTCACGGTTGCGTGTACCCCACGCTCATGTATTATATATGTAACAAACAGAGGCTTCATCTCCCCCACCCCCCCCCCCCCCACCCCCCGCGGTCGGGCCTCACTTCAGTCCGACAAAATCGGACTGAAGATTGGCTCTTCCAGATATACCCCCGGCTGTGCATAAAAAAATTGCGAAAACCTTCCTCCCATCTCGTTCTCCTCCCGTCTTGCGAAAACTTATCTACAATCGCGCTCATTCTCCTCTACGGCAACCGGTAAACTCCGGGATAGCGCTCGTTCTCCTCTCCGGTGGTCGGTAATCTCCGGATTGCTGCCTCCGGCGCCCCCGCAACAGCCCGTCATACGCCCTCTAGAAGCCACCACCGCTGCCTCCGGCTCTGCCCCCTTGCTCGACGGCGTCTCCTCCAGGCGCCGCACCGGTCGGGCCGCCTTCTTCCACGACGGAAGAATTTCAGAGCAGCGCTCCATTTCTCTCCCGCAGTGTAACACCCCGAAGTCAATTCGGTCAATTTGGGTCACTTTGGGTTCAGGCATGGGTGACACGGCCTAGGACACGGGCGTGTCCCAGGGCGTGTCATGCCTGGGTTGTGTCAGGACGTGAGGTCGACAAATTTTGCTCGACGATCGTCGAGTGTCGAGTGTCGAGTGAGGACACGGCCTGTGACACGGGCGTGTCACAGGGCGTGTCAATGTGGTCGACGAACTCAGCTCGACATTTTGAGCCAGGGTATGTTTGCGGGACACGGGTGTGTCCATGGGCATACGGCCTGGAACACGGGCATGTCCCTGGGCTGTGTGAGTGTCGGGTGATTTTGAGATTGTGCAGCCTGCTGAACACGGCCTCAGACACGGGCATGACTGAGGGCGTGTCAGTGGACACGGTCGTGACACGGGCGTGTCACACGGCCGTGTATTAGCTGGACTGAGTCGGTTGCCTGCCGCTTAAGGGGACACGGCCTGTGACATGGGCGTGTCACAGGGCGTGTCAGGCCGTGTTCATGTTTTTCTGGCCAAATCTGAGCCGTTTGTTTCCCTTTTCCTGGATCCAGTGGATGGGCTATGTCCAGGTGTTGAGAAGGCCGGAAAAAAGGGGATATAACCCTTTCTTGTCATCTTCTTCTTCTTCATCTTATTCCAAGAGATAGAGGAAGAAAGGCCTAAGGCAAGAGGGAAGGGAGGAGGCTACCAGCTGCTGAAGGAGCTGTGAGTGCGGATTGAAGATCCAAGATCGGATTCGTGAAGGCAAAGCCGAGGCGGTGATTGCCATCCGGCTACTTTATGTCGCCGAAGCGATCTTCAAGGGTAATGATCTCCTTCGTGGACATCGAAGTCCTTCCTTTATGCATGTGCTTGGAATCCTCCACCAAGAGGTGGATCGCGGAAGTGATTCCTTTGTTGAGTCTGCATCTAGAGCCGGAAATATGGAGTACGGCATAGGCATGCTGTGTGAAGCCCATCTAGACCGGTAGTCTGGATTGGTGATGTTCATGGGTAAACCGGAGAAGACTCCGTGGATTTGATGATGTGCAAATGGATTTCTGTTGTGATGAATGTATGGATGTGATGATGAATATGAGGTGGCTTTGGTGAAGCTCCCGGTTATGATATGATCAATTGGTAGCACGCCTGGGGAGCTCGAGATAAACCCGGCCTGTTACACCACTAGGGTGGGTTGATCTAGTTAGGTAGGGATCGATTGGTGGAAATTCCTGGGGAGCCGAGTTAAACCCGGCTTGCTGGACCACATGGGTGGGTCGATAGGAATAGGAGGGGGGTAGATGGGTGGTAATGCCTGGGGAGCTTGGATAAACCTGGCTTGCTACAACACATGGTGTGGGTCGATCTACTCTGGTTGTTTATGGATGTTGTGAGGTTGTACCTCTGATTAGTTTGGGTGGGATGTCGCCAGCTTGCGAGACTGGTGGACTAGGTCCGGTCAACCAACAAGTTAAAACCTCTGATCGGTGGTGTATGACTGGTGGATTCCGGTACGCCAAGAAGGTGCCCTGAGTGCACGGAGCGACTGGTGGATTCCAGCATTTGTGATGTGATGTGTTTGCTAGCGGGATAAAGAAAATGATATACATATGATGCTTGATGATGCTTGATGATGGATGATGGCACTGTATACAGGGAAGGAACCACTACCCCGGGTAGGGGGTAGGGTCGTTATAATGGGTCAGCCAAATGCTGACCGTTACCTTGTTTGTCGCTTTTTGGTGGATGTCTAATTGCAGGTGCCGCGGCTTGAAATGAATAAGTGGAATGACTTGCTTGCTGCTATCGGCCCTTGAAGGCCATGCGAAGAATTGTGTTTGGATTTCATGTGTGGCCGGCCTGCGTGCCGATGTACGAAACTATTTATGCGTAAAAGAGGAACATGTAAGGCCATAAGGCCAGTGTGTGGGTTGTATACATTCCTGGTGTGGTTATATATATAAATGTGACATTTATGTATTGGTGGACATTCTGGTTTGAGTTCATGCTAATGTAAAAATGCTGCGCTAGAATGAATGAGTTAAGGATACAGATAGATTTTGATTTACACAAGTAATTCCTTCGCTTGTCAATGATATATGACGTGGGGCCCCGGCCGGACCCACCGTTATATGTCATGTGACAGGTGGGGGCGTTACAAAGTGGTATTAGAGCCAGGTTGAGATTGTTTGGGAGGAGAGAACACACTTGAACTCATGAATGTCGACTAGGAATGTATGTCATGCACATGATGTGCATGAGTGTGTAGTCAATGTAGCAGTACCGTTATGATATGAAGTATTAATGGTGTTCTGTACATTGATAGGTGGAGAGGAGTGGAGCTGGGCCGTCTGAGCCCAAGCAGTCTGATGAGAGTGCAGCATCCGTTGAAGAGCCTACGCCTCCCTCGGCAGAGGCCATACGGGTGGTGACGGAGATAGTGCTTGCAGTGTTATAGGCACAACCTACTGGACAGGTGAGGCCTGGTGCAAGGCAAGAGCATGCTTTAGTGGTGGTGGAGGCGCAAGCAAGTGACGAGTCATTGACACGTTTTATGCACTTTCATCCACCTACGTTTGGTGGAGCGCTTTCCCCGACGCAAGCGGTAGATTGGTTGGCGAGGGTAAAAAGGATCCAAACTGCAATCAGGATGGTAGAGGAGCAAAAAGTGACGTTGGCCACTTATCTATTGGAAGGAGATGCGAGATTATGGTGGGATGAGATGGAAGTGCATCACTTGGCAGGTCGAGTTTTAACGGAGGTTTCAATTGATGAATTCTCCCGAGTATTTTTAGCCAAGTATGTGTCAGTGTCGCAGCGGATTGCGATGGAAAATGAGTTTCTACGTTTGCTGTAGGGTGAGCGAGATATTGATACCTACCTGCATGGGTTTACGAGATTGGGGATATATGCGGGATCTACCTTTGCGGAGGAAGCGCGAAAGACAAATCGGTTTTATGAAGGACTGCGGGATGAATTGAGGTTGGCACTTCCGAGTTCGGTTAGCCAAGGCTTCCAAGCATTGGTAGACACAGCCCGTGCATTGGAGAAGGATATGAAGCGAGTACAAGAAAATAAGAGACTGGCAGAGGAAAAGCCAGAGTTTAAAGTGCCGCAATCGGATCAATCAGAGTTTAGAAGACGAGAGAAGAAAAGATTTAGGCCTGCGGAATCAGCTCCATCGACTGTTTCTTCGGGGGAGACTTATGGGCCAGGACGTGTTGATACACGTATATGTTATAAATATGGGCAGCAAGGACACATAGCAAAATTCTGTTGGAATGCCCCTCCAGGGAGTGAGAAAAAGACAGGTGCGTCATATGAAGAAAAGGGTAAAGCAGTGGCCGAGTCATCTGCACCCCGGACGCAACCTCGCTTTCATGTTATGGAAGTGCAAGAGCCGCAAAGCACCGTTGGTGACATTCAGCCTCGGGTGTTTAATTTGTCTCTTAATCGTGAACTGCAAAATCGGGAGGCTGAGCAGAAGTGAATCGTGACTTGACTCCCTTGGATGCTATGACTGAATAGTAACTTGATGGATCGTCCAGTACTGTGTATGCAAACTATGCTTATACATAGGTGTGATGAATGAAAGATGTTGTACATATCTAGCAAAGTTTGGTGCACTTGTGACAGTGAGGAGATAGATTGATCTTGTTTTGATGCATTTTGTGGTTGAATGTGCACAAGTGGAAGTTAGGAATGTATGTTTATGTTGTATGTTTGTGAGTATGTGCGATGGTTTGGTATGGGACAAGCCATAAGGTCAAATACGGCTCGCAACTGTGCATAATCAATTGTTATGTGGTTGATTGGCTGATTAGAGCGAGCCAAATTTCGAGGATGAAATTCTTTGAAGGAGGGGAGGATTGTAACACCCCGAAGTCAATCGGGTCAATTTGGGTCACTTTGGGTTCAGGCATGGGTGACACGGCCTGGGACACGGGCGTGTCCCAGGGCCTGTCATGCCTGGGTTGTGTCAGGATGTGAGGTCGACGAATTTTTCTCGACGATCGTCGAGTGTCGAGTGTCGAGTGATGACACGGCCTGTGACACGGGCGTGTCACAGGGCGTGTTAATGTGGTCGACGAACTCAGCTTGACGTTTTGAGCTCGGGCGTGTTTGCGGGACACGAGTGTGTCCAGGTGCACACAGCCTGGAACACGGGCGTGTCCCAGGGCCGTGTGAGTCTCGGGTGATTTTGAGATTGTGCAGCCTACTGAACACAGCCTCAGACACGGGCGTGTCTGAGGGCGTGTCCGTGGACACGGTCGTGACACGAGCGTGTCACACGGCCGTGTATTGGCTGGACTGAGTCAGTTGCCTGCCGCTTAAGGGGACACGGGCGTGTCACAGGGCGTGTCAGGCCATGTTCATGTTTTTCTGGCCAAATCTGAGCCGTTTGTTTCCCTTTTCTTGGATCCAGTGGATGGGCTCTGTCCAGGCGTTGAGAAGGCCGGAAAAAAGGGGATATAACCCTTTCTTTTCATCTTCTTCTTCTACTTCATCTTATTCCAAGAGAGAGAGGAAGAAAGTCCTAAGGCAAGAGGGAAGGGAGGAGACTACCAGCTACTGAAGGAGCTGTGAGTGCGGATTGAAGATCTGAGATCGGATTCGTGAAGGCAATGCCGAGGCGGTGATTGCCATCCGGCTAATTTATGGCGCCGAAGCGATCTTCAACGGTAACGATTTCCTTCTTGGACATCGAAGTCCTTCCATTATGCATGTGCTTGGAATCCTCCACTAAGAGGTGGATCGCGGAAGTGATTCCTTTGTTGAGTCTGCATCTAGAGACGAAAATATGGAGTACGGCATAAGCATGCTGTGTGAAGCCCATCTGGACCGATAGTCTGGATTGGTGATGTTCATGGCTAAACCGGAGAAGACTCTGTGGATTTGATGATGTGCAAATGGATTTCTATTGTGATGAATGTATGGATGTGATGATGAATGTGAGGAGGCTTTGGTGAAGCTCCCGGTTATGATATGATCAATTAGTAGCACGCCTGGGGAGCTCAAGATAAACCTGGCCTGTTACACCACTAGGGTGGGTTGATCTAGTTAGGTAGGGACCAATTGGTGGCAATGCCTGGGGAGCCAAGTTAAACCCAGCTTGCTGCACCACATGGGTGGGTCGATCGGAATAGGTAGGGGGGTCGATGGGTGGTAATGCTTGGGGAGCTTGGATAAACCCAGCTTGCTATACCACATGGTGTGGGTCGATCTACTCTGGTTGTTTATGGATGCTGTGAGGTTGTACCTCTGATTGGTTTGGGCGGGATGTCGCCAGCTTGCGAGACTGGTGGACTAGGTCTGGTCAACCAACAAGTTAAAACCTCTGTTCGGCGGTGTATGACTGGTGGATTCCGGTACGCCAAGAAGGTGACCTGAGTGCATGGAGCGACTGGTGGATTCCAGCATTTGTGATGTGATGTCTTTGCTAGCGGGATAAAGAAAATGATATACATATGATGCTTGATGATGCTTGATGATGGATGATGGCACTGTATACAGGGAAGGAACCACTACCCCGGGTAGGGGGTAGGGTTGTTATAATGGGTCAGCCAAATGCTGACCGTTACCTTGTTTGCCGCTTTTTGGTGGATGTCTAATTGCAGGTGTCGCGGCTTGAAATGAATAAGTGGAATGGTTGGCTTGCTGCTATCGGCCCTTGAAGGCCATGCGAAGAATTGTGTTTGGATTTCATCTATGGCCGGCCTGCGTGCCGATGTACAAAACTTTTTATGTGTAAAAGAGGAACTTGTAAGGCCATAAGGCCAGTGTGTGGGTTGTATACATTCCTGGTGTGGTTATATATATAAATGTGGCATTTATGTATTGGTGGACATTCTGGTTTGAGTTCATGCTAACATAAAAATGCTGCGCTAGAATGAATGAGTTAAGTATACGAATAGATTTTGATTTCCACAAGTAATTCCTTCGCTTGTCTGTGATATATGGCGTGGGGCCCCGGCCGAACCCACCGTTATATGCCATGTGACGGGTGGGGGCGTTACACGTAGCATCTCTCTCTCGCTCGCACTTTTTCTCCCGCAGGTCGAAGAGGGCGAAGTCCTCCAGATTAGCTCCATTGTGGTGGAGAGGGTCCTTCTCTTTCACAGGATGGTGGAGGCAGTTGTTGTTCTTCTCTTTCACAGGATGGTGGAGGCAGAGCGTGCTTCTCTCTCTCGCTCATTCTTTCACAGGACGGTGCAGGTCATCCCTCTTTTTGTGTGTATCCGACTTCCGATTTCAGGTATTCCTCTTCTATGTATTGTGAGTTGTGACATTATTAACCTAACAAGTGCCGATGAGATATTTTCTCAGCTTAGAAATAGGATTCTCAAAATGTCGAACTACTGAGATCATGAGTGTCGTGACCTCAGCAGTTCGATTCAAAATAGGATTCTCAAAACTATTTTTTGATGGAACTGCTGAGACGATCTGTAATGATGCAAGTATTTTTTGATCGAACTGCTGAGAGGCACTTTAATGTTGATTAGAAAGAACTGCATCATTAACCTAACAAGTATTTTTTGATCTCAGCAGTTCGATTCAAAATAGGATTCTCAAAACATCTAACTATCCAGGTTTTTTTTCTTGTACTAAGAAATTCCTTGTATTTTATTAGTCATTTTAATTTCATTACTTATTCAAATTGTTGATGTCTCTTTCAGCCGATCACCTTCACTCTTTTCATTAGTTTTTTTTCCTTGAAGATGAGGATTATATCTTTGGGTTTTTGAAATCTTGACAATACATTTGTGTTTATCAATCAAATGTTGCTGTATTTTTGCATACCTACTGTAAATTTTGGCATTTTTGTTGTGGGTATGCTCTGTGCACCTGAAAGGAAAAAATTGTTTTCAATCTCATTATTTTTAGGTTAAGGTTATGCTTGTGTTGTATTAGAACAAATATTGTTTTAGATTAAGGTTATTTTTGTGTTGTTTTAGAACAAAGATTTTAGGAAATGTTGTTTGTTGAGTTGTATGATTGTTGACCAAAAATTGGAAGAAAGAACCACTTGATGCTTCTATGATCTTGTAAAGTGATAATTCTTCTTGATGACGGAGCAATTTGCAATATATTTATTCTCATAACTTGGTAGAACAATTTATATTTTCATTGTTATGTCTAAATATGTCGTGTAATATTTTCATTTAAATATTTCAATATATTATCATTGGGAGACTTATGTGCTGGTCCAGATTTATAGTAGTCAGCACTCAGCCGATCCATTGCTAGTGCCCAACATTTGAATGTGTATCTTCTTCAATTCTTCCTTCGATAGTTCGATTATCCTCTTTTGCATTTGTGATTCCATTCAGCAGAGCCTTCATTTAATTTTCTTCAATTTGAGGCAATGTTGTTTCATTTCACCTCGGGATTTCCTTGCTCTTACTTCTCATTGGTATAATCTTAATACTTTTGGTTTTGTGAAGTACCATCAGGCCCAGCTAAATTGAAAGAAGAAATAATATGTTAATATTATTCAGCAGAGCGCACCCATGTGAAATCAGGGACCGATGATCTAACGTCTTGGAAGAGACTGACCAAGCATTTCTTATAATGGGCGCGAGCCGCACGGGTATTAGGGATGAACCAATTTTGGGCCCGATCCGAGGGGCAGCTCAAGCAAAAGATCAAAGATGATAACAAGAAAAAAAAAGTTTGCAACACTGTTTGTGAAGTAGTGTAGAGCATGTTCTGCCATGCAGGTTTCTGGTTGATTCAGTTTTGAAGAAAGGGATGCTAATTCCATTCATGTGTTTTCCTTAACAAGTTTTGTTACCTTTTTTCATCCACTATATTGATCTTTGGCTCCTTTCTTGCAGGACGTGGTTGCAGTTCTACCTGCTACAACTTCAATAATTCTGCCTGCTTCAGGTTTGGGTGCTTTTTGCTGTACAATACTATATTTCTTGAAAATATAGGTAGAGTAGGAGAATTCCCAGAGTATTAATTATCGATTTTCTGCTACCATCTACTTCAAATGTTAATCCTATTATCATGGTTGTCAATATTCTATTTTGTGATGCACTACAACAACAACTCTCAAGCCTTTATCTCACTATAGTGGGGTTGACTATATGTATCCTTTGTCGCTATTTTGCCATATCTTTCGTCATAATATCACTAATGCCTAAGTACATCATGTATTTCCTTATAGTTTCATTTCAAGTCTTTATTGGTCTACCCCTCCCTCATGCAAAGTGTTCAATGGAAAAGATTTGAATTAATTGCCCCCAGAACTCACCTTGAGACAATACTACAATAATTCAGTCCCCACTAGATCAACACTGAAATACACTAAAATACACTTTTTGACAATTGGTTGGAATTTTGACTCCCACATCTGCATATAAGAAACCAAAATGAGCATCGCACTTAGCAAAACATCAAAGACTTCATATGATCATCTTCCCTAACTCTGTGAATGGTATTGAAATCATCATGAGACGACTGAGAGCAACGAGGAAGACTGCAATGGTGAACTAATGTGCCCCCTGGCTCACACTTTTTCCTCTACGACGTCAACGGTTTCTCTGCTCACAGTTATAAGGTACAAAGATTCCTTTTTCCCTTCTTCCTCTGCTTGTTTGGATTGCTCACACTTCTCCATGATGATTATAGATTTTTAGTGTTTGCTTGCCATCGCTCTCTTTTATACCAGTATAATCGTGCTCTTTTAATCGTTTTGGTAACTTAGCCTCATATGGGTTTTGTTTATCTGGGGATAATTCCTCTACTATTTTTTATAAATTTCCAGCTAAACCTTTTATCCTGCTAAGCTGATCAACAGTTACTAATCCTCCTAGTATTTGTGTTATTTGTACTAAAGAAAATAATAGTATCAAACTTGCTATCCAGTCATATTTATCTATTGATCCAATATCACTAGATGATGCTATTATTAAAAACCTTAAGCAAATGATTATGGTACGAGCCAATTTTAATTGGTATGATCTAGGTAATTGGAATAATTTATGGCAAGTACAAAATAAAGATATACTCGATAATTATTGTGAAGCGGATGTTATAAAAATGGATACTACAAATTCATATATTTATTCTAATAATAAGCTTAGTGTGAGAATAGGAATTGACGATCTGGTAGTGATTAATACTAATGATACGTTACTTGTAGTACCTAAATCAAAAATAGAGAAGGTAAAATAATTAATCCTACAAATGTCTAAAAAAAGATCGAAGAGAAGTATATAATTAAGTATATATAGCTATAAGATCTCTCCATCCTCTAGGTTCTGTGAAGGAAATTTCAAGATGTAGTGAAATTTGGTAATTTCTTAGTTAGAACACAAAAGAAATCACAACATAAATTATTACATTAAATAACGAGAATGAGAAATTATATTTGCCAAACATCAAAAAAATAAACCAATCTGGTGAGTTATGTTTGGCATGTCAAAAGCTATGACCTCCACCAACAAAAGAAAACTAGTTTTGAACATAAAAGTGGATGAAGTTCATTAGTTGAGTTCAGAGATGCTCAAGAACGATGGTTCATGATCACTGTGTTCATGACCACCACCGCCATGCCAAACGGAGGAGCCTGAATCAGAAACCCCCTAATCATGAAGATGCATTGATTTCTAATATATATAACTTCAAAATGCTGCTTAAATAGGACACACTAGTCAGTTATGAATTGTATTTAAACATGTCAGCAAATCAAACACCTGATCTTATTAGATCAAACACTCTCCTGACCAAAACAAAACCCTTGCAAAATGTAGTTTTTCAGATTGGTCTTCGACTCTTTGCTTCAGGAGGAATGCAGATCCACCAAATGCTGCTCAAATAGGAAGTCTAGAGTTTCTTCCAGGCATGAAGATCTTATAAATTACGCAACTGCAAAGATTTGACTGCAAGCATCAATTTTGGAAGCTTCTCGGTCTTTCCATGCTAAAGGATTTGGGGGACTGACTGACAGAAGATTCTAAAAAATAAATTTTTTATATATTTTTATTTTTTGGTGTAAGGTTTGGGATTCTTCTGTGTTTATACTTTTCTTGTGCATTATATGCATTTTTTTCAAGGAGCTGGGCACTAAAACTGAATCTTTTATCTTAATTTCTGTATCGACAGCATTCCATTCAGCAGTGAAGATATATCGATAGCTATCCCGGAAATTGACCCCAATGACGTCGAGCTTCCCCTGTCGCTACACCATCTTCCATCTGCTCAGTTTCTTCTACTACGGCTCGAACCAGTTCCACCTCACATTGGTAATTCTGAGCCGGTCTAAATGTCGAAGAATGATTGTGGATTATTTAGCCATAGATATGCGGCTGCAGGTCTTTCCTCTCGATTTATACGCCCCTTCATGTTCACACACTTTTATTTTACTTTTTGGCTCTTTCTTTGATGTCTATAATTATGTGATGGAGAGGGCATGCCAATTATAGTGGTAAATATCAACACTGTACAGATGTAAGCAGTTCTGCTAGTGCGATGGCTTGGAGGTATAATTTAATTTATTTTCTCATAAAACAATTTTTCCCCTCGTCTTCCTTGTTTTGCAAATGTTTTTTCAATTACCCATGAAGAAAACAATTGACTATTCTGCATCGTTTTTTACTTTTCTGATGGATATTTGCATTCAATTAATGTAACTTATGGTTAAATATAAATTAGACTGATAATTTAGTCCAAACTCCAAACTATATAATATGCACTTTTTCGGTGTGACATTTTTCGTCCGTACCTACATATTTTCGGCATGATTGTCATTTCTTCAGAATTTGTTATTTCATATTTTTTAGATTATTATCTCATTCTCTTAATCAACACTTCAATTTATTCATAATTAATTGTTATAATCATCTAGTTGAGAAAAATTGGTTATAAATGAGGAGGCTCCGTTTGGCACGGCTGAAATTGAGGAGGTCTTGAGGACAGGGTTGTTTTCTCGAAGGTTAGTACTTCATAAGTGTTGATAGTTCCTGAAAACTATTTCTTTTTAATTACTAGCTCAAGGGCATGAGATCTCTCATGCATGATTGTATCTGTTGTTGCCTTTGACAACAATATGTTCAATCGCAACATAGTTTATTATATTATTTTACTAAAAATTTTAAAGATGATATAATTAAAAAAATGTTTATTGTAAGTCTTTGATTGATTTGATGATGCGCTGTAAGCTTGTATTTTTAATAATAATAGTTTTAGAGTTTAATTGCATCTGCAGGGGGGATGATGGTTAAGAAGAGGATGAGGATATGCAAATTGATGGATCTCCTGAGGAGGTAGATGAGGTTGCCCTTTTGCACGAATAGCAGCCAAGGCTCTCAACCAAGGTCAGGTTGGTACAGCTTCCAGCAATGCGCTCAACATTTCCTGGGGTATGACATCCCTACAAGTGGGCTTGGCATCTCGCTGTTGATCTTCTACTCAGGGACCTCCTTTTACAGGAACAAGGTGCCTCAGGGGAGTCCCTTCACAAAGATGGCCAGAGTTTTGGTGGCTGCTGTTAGAAACTATAGAGCGACTTTGCCTAAGGATCCACAACACCTTTATGAACTCGAATCAATTATTTACATGGAGAAAAGGAAGTTCAGAATCACATCAACAAATTCCATGAGGTAATTAATAAGCCGACAATCCATCAAGCAGGAATATTAACAACACATGCTTGATTAATTCTCTGGTCTACAACAACAACAACATAACCATATTGCTAGTACTCATTGTTCATATTTTTGAACAAAGCAGCAGTTCAAGTCGGCACCAACAAGAATCCGTGAAAGCTGTGCCCGATCACTCACATAGAGGAAACAAAGCAGATTCTCAGGTTGTTCCCGCTCCTGTTCGGCATGTTCATCCCGGACACAATGATGGCGCAGGTGACCCATAATTTTGCTCATGTGTAATAATGCTCTATGCAAAATACTGATGAAATGCTCAGATATACACTCTCTTCGTTAAGCAAGGCACCGCCGTCAACCGCCACATCGGACCTCGCTTTCAAATTCCTCCGGCCAGTCTCATCTCCTTCAATACGATCACCATGCTTGTCTGCCTCTTCCTCTACGACCGCTGCTTTGTCAGAATCACAAGAGCTTGGACCGGGAACCCGAGGGGCATCTCCCTTCTCCAGAGGCTGGGCATTGGGCTTGTCCTTGAGGTCATGGCGATGCTTGTTTCTTCGCTGATAGAGAAAAGAAGGCTGAGTTTTGCAAGAGAGCATGAAAGCAATGGAGGAGGCAGTCAAGTGCCTCTCACCATATTCATATTGCTCCCTCAGTTTATGCTCATGGGAGCGTCCGAAGCTTTTCTAGTTGTGGGGAAGATATATTTCTTTTACCATCAAGCTCCAGAGAGCATGAAGAGCTTGGGGACTTCATTCTCCCTTGTTTCTTATGGAGTTGGAAATTTTTTGAGCTGCTTCATGCTTTCTTTGGTGGTGGATGCCACGCGGAGAAATGGCGGAAAGGGATGGATTCTGAACAATCTGAATGCTTCCCATCTTGATTACTATTATGTGTTTTTGTTGATCTTGTGCTTATGCAACTTCTTTTTTTTCTTAATTGTTTGCAAGTTTTACGTGTATAAGGCGGAGGTGTTTGAATCATTGGAAGAGGTGGAAGAGAAGGATGAGTTCTAGAATAATGATATATTTTTTCTCAAAAAAAAACAAATATGAGCATTTGCTCACACATTAATTTGGCTTGATCACATTTAATTAGTTTTCACAATCACACCAGCATTATCTGCACCAACATAATAAAATAAACATGAGAGACTGAGGGTATCAGAAAATAAATCATTTCTTTTTGTGGAAGGTAATGAAAATAATTAATAATAATAACAATGTCCCAGGAGACAGGTATCACAATGAAAGAAATAACATTGTGATGTTTAATGCTGGTAGAGATAATGTATGCTTCAGTATTATGAATGATGCACAAAATAACATCGCTCCCAAACCACCGATGCAACCAACCATACGAAGGGGATTATAGCTGATTCAAACATAATAAAGTATTATACAAAACAAGTAGCAACTCCCACTAAAATTGATATAATTTACTGATTAATATGCTAGAGAGGAATATTCATGCTCTTCTCACATCTCCCTCTCTCCCATATATGAATGCAAACCCCACAGATATAGAGAGAAAAACATAATCAATCCACAGAGCATAGAAACTTCATTTATTTAGTTATGATATAGAACATTAAAAATGTGAATTTTCAAATCACAAATACAATGAAGTTTCATCTCAAATAGATTTTTAATTCACATATGTAAACTAATACAATGTGTATCAATATTCACCTGAAATAGATTGGTTTATTAGATGTTTATCTCATGGCCATTCCCAAAAGGTAATGGCAGCAATGCTGCCCCTCAAGGACATGGAATATAAACCCTAAATCTTACAAATCATCAACACCTTGGAAGCTTTATATGTGAAATTTACTTGGGAATATGCAAATATTATTATGTTGCATCGGTTGGTTGAGGAGAATTTCAACCAAAAATGTGCCCCTCGGTCACAACAAAACCATCAAAATATAATCACATAAGTGATCAACTTCACAAGCAAAATAATGAATGAATGAGTCAAGACACCTACAATAACAAAATATCAACATAAACACAATGTTGCATCTCCTACTAAAAGCTATGAGCTATCCATATCCATGATCAAAGAGAGGTTTTCATTTTATATATGTGTCAAAAAGCAAAAACAATTGTGCATCAATATTAAAAACCTCTAATAGATCAGTTTACAAAATGTTTTTCTCATGGCCATTCCCAAAAGTTTATTGCAACAATGCCGCTCCTCAAGGAGATGGAATATGAGACCGCCAAAGATGGAGGAACTTGCGAACCATCAACACCTTAGAAGCTCTTTATGTGACGTTTACTTGGGAATATGCAAATATCATTATGTTGCTCCGATAGGATGAGTATTTCACCCAGAAAAGTGCTCCTCCGTCACAAAAAAGCCATAAAATATAATATCATACATAATTAATCGACTTCACAAAAAAGAATAATGAACAAATGAGTCAAGACACCTACAAAAATTAAATTTCCACAGAATTGCAATGTTGCATCCCCTACAATAAGTTCTCCCAAACAAAGCCTAAATCTCGCGTGCCATAAAATTATGAGTGTCCCCCAAAAGTCACATGCAATCTTGTTCATAGTGAACCTGTTAAATTTTCTCAACGTGGTCAGCAAGATAGCCCAAACGCCAAATTAATATCTTCGGAACTACCCAGTTCGCACGTTGAACCAGCGGAAACCAAGGACTAGAGGTACAAAGGTAAATCCCAACAAACAATGGAAGCACAAGCAGGTCTATTATTCATTCACTTCTTTATAATGCGAGGCATACATAGCGAGACATGATTTCGCTAGTATAACAGCTGAAAAACAGAAGCACCAAAAAACAAGCCGGGCGGACAGCACCCGAGTCCGCCGAGACCGCGAGGTCGCCGAGGTCGCCGAAGCCGCCCGAACTATGCTGCAATCCGCCGAATACCACGGAGTCCGCCGAAGCCGCGAGGCCGCGCGGACACACCGTTATTCGCCTCCTGCTGAACCCGAACTGAGGAACACCCCTACCCGCCTGAAGCCGGCGGATAGGTTATTGAAGCTGGCAAAGTTGAAACAGAACTGACAAGCCGCAGAGCGACCTCCTGCTGAGTCCGCAGAGACCGCACACTTCCAAGCACTGACCGAAGTCACAGCCAAACTCCTGGCTCCTTGAAGTTATCCGCGCGACCTGCACACAACAATCCGCGCGGACTGGCAAACACAGACCGCAGCACTTCGCTCAACCCAATTTATTGTTCACTCACGTTACTTAGGTTTCTGTAGATGTGCCAGGGGGTCCTATTTATAGGCCAGGTGAGGAGTGTGGTCACCGCCCAAGAGATAGCGACACCGCCCCAGTCCACGCGAATACAAACGACCGTCCGCTCAGTCCGTGTGGACTTAGCCGGTCACCAAGGAAAACCGCCAGGAGCAAGGCAACCATTGACGAACCCTCTCCAGTCTGCCTAAGCTAAGCGGACAAGGCATCAGCCCGCAAAGCTCCAACCGCTTCAGGACAGCAACCCCCTTTAATGGCTGTCCGCACCAACCTGAGGCAGTCCGCAAGACTCACACCTCAATCTGCCACAAGTCCACGACCAAAGGCAGCTAAAAACAGACCGCCCGGTCACAGCGGACTCGGCGGATACGGCGGACACACTGAACTCGCACCAAGTGTGACCAAGCCCAAAACCATCAAGGAACAATGCGAGCATGGCGGACACAAGTTCTCGTCCGCCAAACACCCTAGCACAGACCGCCACCAGTCCGCGAGCACCTCGCACTTGTCCAACGCAGTAGCTTCCTCCCGGACTCCAAACACCAGTCTTCCAATCGGTCTCCACAGCAAGACCTGCTGTAACACCATAGCTCGACAAGGCCTCAGCCAAGCTCTAGGCTCAGTCCGCAACAGCCAATACCGAGGACACATCAGTCCGCAAGCTTCCCGCGGACAAGAGCCAACCCGCCTTTCAGCACAAGCTTGCACCCGCGGCCATTGAGCAAAGCACCAGTCCGCAAAGCCTCTCTATCTGCAGATACCAGGCCGCACCAAATCGCGGACTCCATGCAACAACCCGCTCAGAACACAGCCGGCTTCCACCAGACTTTTCACCAGGCCGCAAACCTCAGTCCGCCTAGTCCGCACAGTCCGCCAAAGCTGTCTGCCACAGGCCGCCCGGCCTGTCCCGTCACCCACTTCCACTTCACAAATTTCAACACTCCCCCTTGAAGTGAGAAGTGGTGACCAAGCCCAACAAGCTGCGCAAGCGTTCAAAAGGCCCCTTCGACAGTGGCTTCGTGAAGATGTCAGCAAAATTATCTTCACTCCGAACATGCCCGACCAGCAGAGACCCCTCCAACACCTTCTCCCTGATGAAGTGGTGATCAATCTCTATATGCTTGGTCCTGGCGTGACACACTGGATTGTTTACCAGTTTGAGAGCACTCTCATTGTCACCCCGGAGTAAAGTAGGCCCTTGCACTTCTTCATGGACATCCTCTATAAGCCTCCTCAACCAAACGGCTTCCCGAGCAGCCAAGGCCGAAGCCTTATACTCCGCCTCCGTGGTTGAAACCGACACCGAGCCCTGCTTCTTGCTACACCACGAGATGCTAGCTGAACCGCAAGTGAACACATAACCTGAAGTAGACCTTCGATCATCCGAATCACCGTCATAGTCAGCATATGTGTACCCGAGCAATGCAACCTCCGCGTCTCTTCTATAGAGGAGTCCCATGTCAGAAGAAGCCTTGACATACTTCAGAATTCCCT